>WYDI02003028.1:0-86597 GCA_009867235.2 Psittacus erithacus | reverse complement strand
TGAAAGTTAGAAACACAGTGCTGCACCAGCCACTAAGAAGGAGAAAAAATGACTGCTACTGCTGAACCCATGACAATTGTCATTTGAATAATCCTCAGCTTGAACAGGAACTTCTGTAAGTCAAAAGCATGCAGAAAATTCAAACTGGACATTCACTAAATATTTACAAAATGATCATTTTCTCCCTTATGCTCAAAACACTGACCTATGAAGACTACTCTGTAGTACTTTTGCAGAGGTGGGATGCAAATTTTCCTCAGCTGAATTTTTCCGGGGGAAAGATTAATACTTCAGTAAGCCAGTGAGTTTCAAAAAAGATACTTTCAAATTCTGAATGCAAACTATTCAAAGCACAAATCCCCCACAGTTTCACATGCTGTCACAGTAAGGGCTTAGAAAACATTCATATACTTATTATGTCCTCAGCTGTAACTGTGAAATACTTGACTTCAAAATTCAGTTCTTTCTTTCCATACGTATGTTTAAATTAGATGTGTCATATGTCACTGAGTGCCATTACTGCTGATAAACTAAAGGTTAAACATAGCTCCCTGTTCATGCATAGATGGAGTCAGAAAAAAGAATTTGCAATAGCCAGTATGCTGGCTGTAGTTAATAAGAATCAAAAAGAGGAAAATATATTCTCTGACTTCGTAAGCCCATAAATTAAGTGCTCAAAGCTGGAGAGACATTCCATTTTATTTCTAACATATACTGTCTTTCATGAGCATGTAGTACTGACTGGCTGGTAGAAAACAGAGCACAGCAAAGAAATCATTGATTTCATATGATGCAATATGGCCATTTTAATCACCGTAAGTTAAGTTTTTCTGAACTGGGAGCACTCTCAACTTCTAAAACTTCTACAATATTATCATCAAAAACCCCAAGATCTTAGATTCCAACACCACAGTTATGGTTGTCCTTAAAAAAAAAAACTGCTGGAAAAGTTACAATATTTTTATCATAACTGCAATAAAAATATTTTTATTGCAGCACAGATTTCCACTCTATCATACCTATTACTCTAAATTAACCTTTTTTTCTTAGCAATAAACTCAAGCAAAAGATAACATACAAACCTGATGCCTCTGCTTCAGTAGCCACAAGATCTTCTGTATGCTCACTTTCTACTGTCAGAAAGAAAATAAGTGTTGAAAGCTACACACAGTATGTTTACAATTTTTTGTTCCACCAGCCACCCAATCAATTTAATATCAGAAGACTTAAACTGCAGAACACCTAACTATGATAAGAGTAGAAAGAAGGTACTGAATGCATTTCATGTCCATAAGTTTAGCTTCTCTTTGTTATTGACACCCATTCCTATTACACCCCCAAAACCCAAAAGGGATTTTGGCTAAAATGTCTGGTTGTGTGAAATAGTTTGGTTTTTTTTTCACCCACTTAATTATATTAGTGCACATTTTTCAAATGGATAACCTAAATAAATATAGCATCCATCCCTGCCCCATCCCTGGAAGTGTTCAAAGTCAGGTTGGATGGGGTTTTCAGCAACTAGGTCTACGGAAGGATGTCCTTGCCCATGGCAAAGGAGTTAGACCAGATGATCTTTAAATGTCCTTTCCAACCCAAACCATTCTGTGAATCTATATAGTACATTTTTCTGCTTTTTCATTTGTTTGGTTTTTAAAATTTTATTAACAAATACATGGAAGAATTCTTTTTTTTTTCCCCCACAAACTAAAGCCTCTTACCTGCCAGGTCTTTGCCAATGTCAAAATCTTCTGATACTTCATCTATACAAGAAAGTATAAAAAGAAAAAAAAAAAAAAAAAGAAAGAAATATTACACAATGTGGCCTTTTGTTTGTTTGCTTTTACATTCACAGATCTCAAAATTATTTAAAATCGTTTCATCAAAAAATGTTAAGATAACAATTACAAAATACATACGTGGCTCTGTGGCTTCATTCACCTCCTCCAGAAGGTCCTCAACAGCTAAGAACACGTTCAGTTCAAAGCAATAATGAATTCAAACCCTCAACTGATGAAACTTACATACAACAAAGAACAGAGCTAGCACACAGGCATGTTTAACTATGAACAGTAAACTGCTATAAACAAACAATCTTCAATGAATCTGAGGTGAAAAAAAAACCCAAACAAGTTACTTCTGAAATTTCCTTCCCTGTTTCACTGAAGAACTGCTGCATTCATTAGGTAAATATTTCAAAACTGTACCTTGCGAACAAATGTTTGCATTAAGACACAGGAACTTTAAAACATGAAATTTTGAAAACACTTCTTCATCTTTCTAAGCATGATTAGTACTCTGAATTTTAACTTTTGCAGCATCAACTCCATCTGCTACACATTAAAAACAGTCAGAAAAAAACAAAAAAAAAGCCCTGTATAAACTTTCCCTTTAAAAGGCTTTCTTTTATTTAATAAACATGCAATCCCCTGGTAAGTCCTACTTTCCTTCCTGAAGGACAACGAGCAAGTTCTTCAACTTAAAAGTTATGGATTCCATGGAAAAATAAATTATTTTGATTTTTATTTGAATATGGCGCCTTCTAACTCATTTGACTGTCCTCTTAAACTTCTGAGCCCAAAGGTGACAAAACGGATTTTTGTCAGGTATGTAAAATTTACTTACACTAGAGAATTTCTTGACTTTGTTCTAAACGAAACAATCATATCTTTTTCAATCAGCAGTTTAAGAAGACTGAGACTGTACTGATAGGACAATGGGGGTAACAGGTTAAAACTTAAACAGGAGAAGTTTAGACTGGATATAAGGAGGAAGTTTTTTACAGTAAGGATAGTGAGGCACTGGAATGGGTCGCCCAAGGAAGTTGTGAATGCTCCATTCCTGGCAGTGTTCAAGGCCAGGTTAGATAGAGCCTTGGGTGACATGGTTTAGTGTGAGGTGCCCCTGCCCATGGCAGGGGGGGTTGGAACAAGATGATCTTAAGGTCCTTTCCAACCCTAACTGTGCTATGATCCTATGATTCTAAGACTGTCTTAAAAAAAAAAGAGCTGGTATTTCAAGACCACAAAGCATACAGGACCCAGAGAGAGCACTGCAGACAAGTAATTTTTAAATTGCTTCTGCCTATTACACAAAGGTAGTAGCAAAAAGTATGCATCAAAGCAGACCTAGTATTGACAGCCTGCAAATTTTGAATCACCTTAAGTACCGGTTACAGGGTTATGAGCAAAGCTCATGGCAGGCAGCAGGTTGAGTGTCTATGCAGAACTACTGTGTTCCAAATGTCCATAAAGCCTCACATACGAACTTTGTTTCATCTGAGACCTTAGAGATGAGTCCTTAAGAATGGCATATTAAAAGGTGTCTAAGTTTATAGTTAAAACCCTAACTTTGTATCTATACAGACTGTAATGAATCTTTGGTATAACTGGCAGTATGTTGTGACTGAAGATCACACAGATTACATATTTTTATATATATATATATATAGCAGGATTATGTTAAAGATTTTTATGCTAATTCAACTAAAATATTTCCGTGACTTCAAAACCAATTCATATTCAACTGACATTTCTTTTGGAGGTTTTTCTACTTTAACTACATAGGAAACAAAGGTTTTTCTAATATGCCCCATATATATAAATATATAGAGATGATGGATGTGTGTGGGAATAAACACACACCCTGCCCACACACACATATACACATTTATATATATGTATATACCTGTATCTTGAGCCTCAGTCTGCTCTTCATGTTTTGGTTCTGAAAGGAAGAAAAATACAGTTTATGAGTGGTCACTGTAGAGAGTATCCTACAAATTTGTTTTTTAAGCATCCCGTTCATTACTGCTGCCAAATGCAAAGCTCTTGAAGACTTTCTCTAGTTTGGGGGCCTGAATAGATAAATGAACCCTTACTGGAGATTGTAGGAGAAATTCTATACAAAACTCAAATATCAAATCTGAACATAATGCTGAAATTTGAAGCATTTCTATCTATACAGATGAAATATGGGGGAAAAAAAAAGCTATCATCTGTACAGTTATAAAATTCACCCACACTCCTAATTCTTTGAGTAAAGAGCCAGTCTAATTTTTTGTAATTCTGAAGAAATAAGTTAAGAATATGCATTATTTTACCTCAGCTAATATTTGAAAATAGACAAATGCTATCCATTACTGTCTGAATTTTCAATATAAATATGTGAATTTTAGAACTAAAGATGTTCAATGTTCATCCAATGTTCTGGGGCAATTTCATTACTGCAAAACGTACTAGCCCTCATATGAAAAAATTATTTACGTGAGATTTTTTTAAAATACTAAAAAAGCATGAATTACAAAATAGAGTGATTCACTATTATTGTGCAGGAGCACCACAAGAAACTGCAGAATAGGCAATGATTTTGGAACTAATTCTATGAAAAAACTGATGCAAATTACTTTGGGAATCTCCATGAACATCTTACTACTAAAGCATGTATAGGTAACTCTTCTTAAGGGCAGGAACCATGTAAGTGTTCTCTGTTCATGTCACCACTACATATGAAGAAGCATGAAAAGTAAAGATTAGAAGTTACACTTATATATGCATGAGAAGTACAAGAAACAAGAGAAGTGATTTTTGATTAGGAACCAATTGTAAAATAACTACCTCCTGGAAAGGAGAGTAAACAATTAGCTCACGGAAAAAGCTAGGTCTGTTTTACTTTTCCATCCTACTGAAGCCAATGATGCATATCACCAAGGCCACCATAACTGAGGCAAATAATTCTTTTCTGCAGACTGAGAAAAACTTGCACTAAGGGCTTAAATACACCTTTGGGCTACTCAAAGTCCTACAATGGGATTTTGACTTCTAACTGAAAGGTGGATGTCAGAATTTCCTTCCTGATGGCAAAGAATAAGCCTGAAGGTTTTCTGTCTGAAATATTTTGAAGTTAAGAATCTCTGTCCTTTGCTCAGGTTACATAAACATAGAAAATAAACAAGAGTACTACCATTCTATGTTGAAGACTTGACTTGTCTATGTATGTTAAAAGAGGATCAACATGGTAATATAACCTATACACATACTCTACACTTCATTTAGTGCTACAAATTGTTTACACACACAGGGGATTTGAACATAAAAACCCCTAAAATCTTAACTTAGAACTTGCAAAGTAATGTGACAGCATAGAAAATTTCAGGACAAAGTAACTTCACTTCCATACTAATGAAAGACTTGATACCATCTTTTCACTAAATGCAGCAGTTGTCTTACCATGGTCTTCATTATAATTGCCGTGCACTCTATCTTCTGTTTAAAGAGAAAAAAAAAAAAAAAACAAAAAATCAATGTAAAAATTCATTGAATTTTAAGACATTAAACACACACAAATAATAATCTACAGTCTATTCAGACCAAATATGATAATTAAAGCTACAGTATTTTATACTGTATTAAAGTTATTAAGAGTTCAACAAAGGTGAAGATTTCTAAAAGATGTTGTAGGAAGAACTGAATCATTTTCTGGCATCATGAGACACACTTAAAAAGGGTAAAACACTATGAGCAGGCTTTTCTTATGCAGTTCATGGACTCATCTACGAATTACCCAGAACTCAGAATGGAAATACTCTAAGATGGTATCTATATACAGAGAACTTCTACAATTTTAGAATCCTCCTGTTACGACCTACTTTTTTTTTTTCTCCAGATACTACCTTTTTCCTGACACTTACCATGCCAACTTCAACGTCATCGGTGAATTCAAATTATTTTTTACCCACAGAAACATTCCTGTGCAATTTAAATTATAAACTGGAAATCTAACCCTCGAAATACAATTCTGCCCATTTGGATGACATTACAGTAGTATTCATGTAGGTCTTAGTATTTTTGCAGAATGGAAATAGAAATACAGATGTAGTAACTCACTATGGAACTGATGCTATCTTATGAGCTGCAGGAGTTTGGCTTTCTTGTTTGGGGTTTTTTTTGATATTTTGGGTTTTTTTGTTGTTTGTTTTGTTTTGGTGTGGGGTTTTTTTTTTGTTTAGTTTTGGTTTGAGGACCATATTCAATGAAACTTCAATAAACAGAAGTAAGACTTTGGAGTGTACCTGCATAATGTTCCACAGCATTTTCTAGCATTAACTCAGAGTGACCTTAAATAAAAATATTTAATATTTTATATTCCAATCAAATTTTCATGCAACAGCTAAATAACACAAGAGAAGTTGAAAAGATCACATATTTAGCGCAAGAATAACAGAACTAAATGCACTGGGTTATTATTACAGTGGTTTATTTGAAAGTGACAGCTGGATTATAAAACACATTCAAGAAGCTACACTGTAAGTCACACAATATAGTAAATCCATGATATCTGTATTTACAAGTAGGTCTTTGATAATCCATTGATTAGATGGGAAGATTCCTGACAGAACAAGATATTTATGTATTTCTGGATTGGATTTGCGGAGTGTTGTGCTCACAAATGTAATGGTAACAGTTGAAAAAAATCAGGCTTATTTGAAACTACCAAAAATTGTTTGAAAATAAAACTGTGATGAAACAGTCAATATGACATATTACTTCAAAGCATGTTTAAAAATCTAAGCATAAGTCATTACATTGTCACCTGAAGCCATAAAAATTCACCAACCTGGAGCTTCTGGATCACTTAGTGTATTTTCCACATCCGTACTATATTCATATGAAACTGAAAATTAAATATGAAAAAAGTATTGTTAAAATAAAATCAATTATTCTAACTTGCATCCATAATGTGTCTGTCAATAGCTCAATGTAGCTCCTTAGCTGAAAACTGACAAAATCTTACAGACACTTGCAATTTGACACATGGCAATCTAACGGAAGGTGTTGGGCGACTCTCTCTTCTAGTTATCTGTTATACTTTCTGTATGGAAATTAGATGCACGAGAACCATTAGCCTCCCTCAATTTTTTAATAAAAATAAAAAAAATGTAATCTTCCCCTATCCTTAAAGTTCCAAAGGAGCTTCTTTACTGATGTCCAGGAGGACCTATTGGTGATGATCTACAGAAGACAAAAGCAAGAAATCAGACCTTGAGAAATATGTACATTTACTTCTGGTGTCACAGATCTAGGGCAATTTACTTTGTTGTTGTTGCTGCCGCCTAGCTAAATAAGTGGATTATTTTCATCTGTGACTACAATTCTTTGCAATGTTATTAATATACTCAGTACGATACATCTGACAACGCATGGTACTGAAGGTAAAGTAACTGTTCTTTCACTTGGAGCCATCGCAGCTTGGATTCTAAATTGGTTACTGGAAAGCAGCAGTCTTCCACAAAGACAGGGATGAGTAGTTTTACATGCATCTAACAAAATTATTTTTGTCTTATTTGGCATCAAACAGGACTGTAAAGTCTAGAACTAACACTGAGCCAAAGATAAGAAGCCTATAGCAAACAGAAATCAATGTCTAATGTGAATGGCAGAGGCTGCCTGTACCATAAACAAGCATTATTAACATCCAGAAGAAAATACTTGGCAGGTAGAAGGGAAATATCCACCTTATGTTTCTTTATAATGGGAAACCCTAATACCACTGTATGCAATATCAAGCACAATACAAAGATGAATAAACTAACTGGATTAGTCCAGGCAAAATTCCAAAAAGCTTTAAAGATTAATTAAGGTGTGCAGAAAGACAGTGCAAGACTAGTTCAGAATGAAGTCCTTGGTGCTGGCTCACTCTCTGATAGTAGAATTGGCAATAAAGAAACAAAAGGACTTGAAGGAAAGGTTACAAACCAGATGCTTCTGACAGGTGACAGGATCCATGTCAGAACAGAAGTTTCTAATGCCAAAAATAACAGGCTAGAATGCCCCCAGCATTATTGGCTGTATGAAGATAGTAATATAAGCAATAAATCTCATTCTCGCGTTCTTAGATTGTACAACCACAGATCTCTTGCCTCTCCAGATCTCAATCATACGCAACAGCCAGGAACACACAGAAAAGTAAAATGAAATTTTTGCACCAATGAAGACAGTTTCCATACCTGTCATCACTCTTTTTAAGAACCATTTGCAAATATGTAGCAAATATGCTACAGTCATCTCATTCAGAGTGAAAATACCCAAGACAATCAAGAACAGTTGTTTGGAGAAAAAAAAAAAAATAGTAAAAAATATCTATTCCTAAACCAGTCTAACCTTTTCTGTTTTGCTTTCTCATATAATTTGCTACATTTAGGCTGAAAACCAATATTGCCAAGTTTGGAAAAACAAAACTATACCTGGTGCTTCATATGGTGCAGGCTCCATTGCTCCAAGGTAATCTTCCAAAAGATCAGCATCTAAGAAAGAAACATGTATTTACAAAATTTAAAATTTTTACCTCAATATATGACACTGCAAATCCTTTAACAGAATATTATATAATATTATGTATGTATAGTCAAATATCTAAGCAGAAAGTTTAAGAAAATTTCTAACATCAGCAGAACAAATACATAGATTGAAATATTTTATTCTTATATATGCCAGGGGGCTGGAACTAGAGGATCTTTAAGGTCCCTTCCAACTCTACCCATTCTATAATTCTAAGATAATGAGAATATGTATGCACATATAAACTACACACATTTGTTCAAAAAATTATGACTCTCCACAGAAATGTCTGTATAAATGTAAAGTAGAACATTCACTCTGCCGTCCTACTAGCAATTTTAAAGATTTAAAATAATTGGAATTTTAATTTCTCCTCTATTCCCCTACTTTAACTTTCACTGTGGATGAATAAAAGAGATACAGAAACAACGACATATAATAGATACAAACTGAAATGAATTACTTCAGTTGTGAAGAAAGAATCCCAGTGTATTTCTAGCAATCAAAACTTTTAGATGATCAATTACACAAATTTTTCAAAAAAAAGGTATCAAGATATATGTAAAATTTTTAGCAGTACATCTAAAAAGCATTCAGAAACATTTTTTTCCTGAGCTGGATTTAGATCATATGGTTCTTATTTAATATTTTGATTACAACTTTTATCATCCTGTCAGTGCCCCACAGCAGCAGGATATGAGCATCTTCCTATAAAATATTATGTTCCCAGCAGGACTTACAATATAGTTCATGAATAACATTCTCTTAGAGAGCTACATTAGAGTTGCTTAAGCCATGACAGAAGTAGAATGAGACTAAGTGTCCATAAAAGGCTGTGCTAATAAACTCTTAAAATTTAGTTTGATAAACTAGGAAGTCCAGAAGCAGACTCCATACAGATATTACAGACATCTCTCTGACTGGGAAGAGGATTTGTTTGCCTGAAAGCCAATACAGCAGAAGTTAAACAATAATATATAGTTATCTGGATTATAAAACTCAAGGCATTAAAATATCCCATTTTGATTTTAAAAATATTTTTCTAAATAATACTTGCTGTGGCTGACATTTGTTAAGTCTCTACTGCAAGCAGAAATTATTAATCAAATTTTTAGTGAGACATTTCCATTTGTCTCTTCTTATTTTTGACAAAATTTAATTTTCATTATAGTTAGTCATTCAGATACCTTTCTGAACTGCATCTGGTGTCTCATATGCTTCTGGCAGTTCATTCTCTAATTCTGTGAGCAAGTCATCTGTAGTAGTGGCTTCAAGTGTTTCTCCATGTATTTCTTCCTTCACTTGGTCATTTACACTTTCATCTACATCTTCACGTCTCTCTCCTAATCAATCATACAGATTGTTAGAGAATACACACTCTGGTAAATTCTATCACCAGCAAACATTCAGTCTTCAGGACAACCTTTATGTTTTTCAACTGGTTTCCAAAGGGGATGAGGATAAATGACTTGTCTGCACTTTTCAGTAGTATAAACCCAAAGTATCTGCACTGACCTGCCAGTGCCTTCTTTACCCACAGTAAAAACCATCTCTGCTTACCTACTCTTGCACTCCACCCAGTATTTTGAAGAAGTTTTTGTCAAGTGACTGATTTGAGCTACTGCTACTCCCTGGGGTGAGAGGCCACAGTTTTAGGATTTGCTGACTGAACTTCCTTTATTCTCATGAAAATAACAAATTAGCTGATTAGAATGTTTTGTGCAAGCAAAAGTACTTAAAGTACATACCAAAACCAGACTCTGAGGTTCTAGAGTCTAGCCTACAGTAGTATTTATAAATTCTTCAGTTATTTCTAAGCATTAATGCATTACCAGGCTGGGAATGGAGAGCTTCACGAAGAACAGACTGAATTTCTTCTTCCAATTCTACATCAGCATTCTTGTGCTCTAAAAGGATTATAAATTACAGTGAAAGTAAGTGCGAAAGGCAAAATCTAAACATTAGGTCAAGGCTTGCAGCTTTCAGTAGCATCCATAAAGTTCTTACTCCATTCCATAAAGTTCTGCAGAGACTGACTTGGTGAACCTCTACAACTTGCGCCATAACAAAAACAATTTGGGTTTGCTTACTCTCCAGTATGGGAAGTATTGCCTTAATCACACTAAATTCATTCTGATGATGAATCAGAAGAATTTATCTACACTGAATTCTCTGCACATATATTTTTCTCAGTGGCAGTAACACTGATAACTTCCGGTAACTATTAAAACCAAGAATTCTTTTTCAAAGTAATTATTTTCATCCATTACTTTCCTACAATTTAGGCAGCAGCACTAGGACGCCACATTAGTCAACAAAATGTCACTTGCAGAAGAAGGATTTTGTTGGCTTCATGAACAAAAAAAATACATACTAGCATTACAGTACCAAGTCACACCAAAACAAATCACAAACTGATTTCAGGGACAAATTATTAACAGCTAACACACCAACCCAGGTCACAACAGGAATTTGTATGAATTGTTGCCTTCGCATAAATGTCCTGAAGTTAACACCAAGAAACGCAGTGGCACAAAACCAAATCATAATTGCATTTTTCAAATAAAGACCCAAAATGGCACCAAGTTATGGGGTGGAAAGAAACAAAATTTTTAACTTTGCATATTTTATAAATTATAACTTAAGTAATGCAAGTCTTTTAAAAACAAATTCTATATTCTGTTTTATTGGCCATAAGCTCAACATTAGTGGGTTGTGTTAGGTTCACATAAACAACTAATAGGACTAGCCTTTTCAAGGAACAGGAGAAAATATGCAGTCTTTAAATAACACAAAAATGACAATCACATATATGAAATCTGACATACAAAAGTATTTTTCTTTAATTTCTCTTAAACCTAATGAATTTTACTAATACTATGGGGCCTTTAAAATGTTTAAATGATTTTTTTTCTATTTACTGTACTTATGATATACTGCTGATTTTAGTGGAAAAGTGAATATTTGATTAACCTTATGAAGTTGGTTGTTAGTTCTAGGTTTGGTTGGCTGGTTTGCGGCTTTTTGAGGTGGAGAATTTGCTGTTATTCTGAGTATACTGTTGCATATACATCAAAACCACAACGGTGCATCAACAGAAAGTTATCCTGATGGGATATGGTTCCAGTGATAACCATGACAACTGACAAGAGTGCCTTCTATACATTTAAATTACAAGCTTTTCATGGTCAGTGATTGATATAAAGTTATTAACAGCGGATCCCATTAAATCAATTGACGTGGATAAGCAACACATCAAATCATTGAAAGATTTCTTTTTCTACCCAAAGAAATAACACAATGAATTAGTTTAGTTTACAAAAGGCCTTACCTGATTCAACATATGATTTCTCAGCAGGCTGGATGGTCTCCTCAGATGATGGTGATATTGGCTGTGCTGGGACAGATGTTTCTTTAAGGCCTGCATTTTTCAGTTATAAAGTTAACTTCATGCTCTTTTTGATCTTATTCAATTATAAACTAAGAAAGCTGTTTCAATTAAATTAACTGATGCCAAAACTCTCCAAAATGTATTCAGTTACACAGCTGTTCTGAAATACAGTGATATATTCAAAGATTAAAGTGCATTCAGATAATAAACAAATATGTTTTGAAGACTAACATATAATGAGGAGAAAAAAGGAACAAAAATTAAGCACATGCCTTTATTTCAAAGTAACTGAACAAATGACTATGCTATTCTCAACATCAATTCAGTATCCAGAACTAAAATAGGCAACAGGTTTTTCTCACTGTTTTCTCTTTGGACGGAAACTCAGATAAGGTTACCTCAATCTCCAATTTCTTTTGACAACTAAATTACTACAGAAAAAATATGACTGATGGCATTTTACCACTAAGATACTTACTATTTACACCACAGTCTTTCTAGATCAAAACACCATGAAAAGAAAGGAACCAGTGACAGCAATAATCAGCACCCTTGTAAGAGATAATTTATAGCCATGAAAGATTATGCCACATTTTAAGCCACGTCCTCCAGAAAGAATGCATTGGTATTAGCCTAAACTATTCTTCAGGAAGGTTTCAAGCAAGACTTAACCAATAGAGGTTCAGACTGGGTGTGAGAAAAACAAAAACATAACCAAAACAAACCCAAACTTACACACACACACCTCATGAGGACAGTCAAATCAGTGGAAAAAAACAGCAAAGAAAGGTTACGCATTCCCATTCTTGGAGGTTTTAAAGGCCGCACTAGATAATGGCCACTGTAACCTAGTCATATCTCTGAGATGACCACATCTTGAGCAGGATGCTGTAATAAGGATCTCCTGAAGTCCCCTCCAAATGGAATTCTCCTATAAATCTTACGCCATTTTTCTAAGGTTCACATTTAAGTTCCGAAGTCAATAAAGACAAAACTACTTCAAGCATACACACTGCCCCGAAACAAAGTAGTTTCTCAAGACCTGTATGCACAGAAATCAGTAGAAAAATAATATTTAAGAAAGCAGAGGCTACACTACAATGAGCACCCCTGACTGCTACCGGTCTTGGAAAAGTAACTTTAAGTGGAACAAGTACTATATTTCAAGTCAGTAAAGCTTGGTTTTTTTGGTTTGGGTTTTGTTTTTAATTGTCATGTTTGTACCGGAGTCAAACGTATCTCAGTATCAATAAGACTAGTATGCCTCAAAACAACTTTATGTAAACTAGAGAGATTTTATTATTTTATGCATCATGAGAAAAATATATATTTATTCTAATGCTCTATATAAATAATGGGAACAGAAATAACAGGATTAATTCTACTTACACATTTTTATATCATTCAAGTTACATGAAGGTAAGTAGTTAGGCTATATCTAGAAGTACTGTAACCAAGAGTACACTACTATGGAACCAAGATAAGCTAGAAAAAAAAGCACCAAATTTAGACTCCATTTTTTGCCATTTTTTTCTGCACCATTAAAAGACCCTGAAACGTTAAAAAATATTATGAAGACTTGCATTAATCTTTTACTGCACTAATATTAATGGCTACAAGAGCAAGAAGTTACTTCCTTCTGGAATCATCTTTACGTATTGAGATAAACTCAGTTACTTTTATAAGCTGCTGCTTCACACTTTAGAATCTCTAAGCATAGAAACTGCCACTTGTTTTCAAAAGTACAGTTCCCTTACATATACACCTCCTCAAATAAGTCCTCATATTCTCTGACAACCTGCATCTCCAATTCCAGACAACCACTTGCTTTGCTTCATGAATAAATGGATTCAAAGTATTTCAGTATTTCACAGCCAACCAGAGTGTTGTGAAAGAGACTAGAATGAGTATTTTTTGTTTTGTTTTGCTTGCACATTTCTCAACTTTGTTTTCAGGCTTTTATACACATCTATGATGTGTTTATCAACAATTCTTATTCAACCCTGTCAAGTATGTAATATGTTAATTCATTTACTTTATGCAAGATACTATTTTGTCTCATATTTTTATTAAAATAAAGCTGCACTCAGTTTTGACTTGTGTGGTGCATTCTTTGAGCTTATGTGGTAACCCGCTATGTTAAGTTAAATGACAGTACTATTTCATGGAGATACACAACAGCACAACAGACATCTGGGGCAAAAAACCTCATTTTATTGTGTGGCTATCTATACAGCCTGGTGTGCTGCTTAAATAAAATGAAACAAAAATTAAAAGGGGAGGGGAAAAAAAAAATCAAACCAAAAACCCACAACAAAATTTTTTCTAGGACCAGCTAAACTTCAGGTCACAGATACAATAATACGCTAATCAGAAAGGCAACTAATTCCAAATTCACTCCCAGACAGTTACTTAAATGTGATTTGAGTGCTCCTCTGTTAAATATCTATCTTAGCACTTATCTAAGATTAATAAACACATCTACATCTTCAAAACCTAAAAAAGAATGCTCATTATGCAAGTACATTTATTAGATCTTCATTCTGTTGGTTTTTGCTAAGCATTACAATGTTCATAACGCACACATCTTCCAATTCCTTCTTCACACATATATAAATATTTAGAAAATAGCTCAGTATATAATCTGTTAAATATCACAACTAGAATCTTAATTTAAGTATTATTTTCTACAGCTTTCATTTAAACGATTTTTTGACAGTTTCCTCTAAAAAAACCCAATAGATTAGATCTTACCCTACCAATTTTTCTGCCTGTAGGGATCAAAGCATCTTACACAGACATGTATGTTTATTGGAAGTCTGAGGTAAGTGTATTGCCAACTGCTATAGACAAAATTTAAGCAAAACCAGGAACAGAAGCAACCATCAGGACTCTAACCTTACACCACCACCCACATATACATACTTATGCTCAATTTCACTCCTTAGTTTTGTTTTCTTTAAAATGATACTGCAATATAATAATAATAAAAAAAACTTTCATTGAATCTTGTGTAATTTTATTATGCAATTAGTATTTCAATATACCAAGCAATATTATTTGTCTGGTTAAATTAAAATATACTGCTTTCCCATATAAACATGAAAGCAAGTACAGATTCAATAATATACTAAAATACCTCTGCAGAAATGTTTTGTAACTTTATTTAATGAGACTGCTGGATAAATCATTCTAAGAGCAAACTAAGACAGGAGCTTGCTTACAGAAGTATCATGTACTTGAAAAGTGTTGTTTGTAGAAAACAGTAATTGCAAAAATAAGTAAGGTGTCCTGTAATCAAGTTCAACCAGAATACAGTAGTAGTAAGTAGTGCACCACTTAAAATGTGACTGGAATCCAACAATATCCATCAATGGTCAAATAGGTGGCCTAATTTTCAGAAATGTTCATTACCAGAAGCTTAGGAAACTCAGAAAAATCAGGACACAGTTAACTGAAAAGTGACAATGAATCCAATGAATCAAGTTTTCAGACCTAAAGATAGCTAAATAAATAAATAAATACATAAAGGAAAGAAGAAAACAGAACATATTGTCACAGGATCAACAAGCAAAAAAGTATTGCAACATTTTGGTTGAGTAGACAGTGAGGTCTCAAATTAACGCAACACTAAAGTTGGCTTGAGTGTGTATTAAATAGTTTTCTCAGCATACTTAGGAAAAAAAAGTTTAGCAGGGAATAATTTACATTTATTTGCTAAGTTCCTATGACAATACATTCCATTAATACTCCTCTTGGTTGTCTGTTATGAAACAGAAATCTATTTTCCTCTTAGTTTGCATTTTAGGTGTCCAGAAATCCTCTTAATGCTGCTTTTAAACTTGCATTTGGTACACAACATTACATTTTCATCCCCACATCAAGAAAAAAGTATTTTAATATGAGGAAACAATGAAAGAGCAAAACAACCTAGGAGATTCAGAGTAGGTCTGAAGTAATTTGCATTGATTTCACGTTTGATTGTTTCCAATACACACTGTTACACAGGCATATTCACATATGCACATATTTGAGATTCACAGAAGACATTTTTTACTTTGTGTTTACGCTGCAAGAACACTCTTAATAGTTCTAAAAAAAAATTATTATTATATATAGCCTTGGTTCACATTTATTCCCAGAAAATATTATGTTCTTATTGCCATATTTACCACATTCACATAAATATGCTGAATTTCTCATTCTTCAGGTCTGTTCCTCGGTAGCAGAACTGATACTCTGTTTAGTTCTTCTCTTTCTTGTCTTCCTTGGATGTGTTTTTAGCTACCTTTTTTGTTTCTTTCTCTTTTCCCACCTGATTAGTACCATCCTTTTCACTGGCTGATTTTTTTGTAGCCTCCTTGGATTTTACATTTTTGTCTAAGCTTTTTTCCTTTTCTCTGTCTCTTTTAGCCTTGTCAGAATCTTTCTTTAATTTATTCTTATCAACAGCTTTCTTGTCCTTTCGATCAGTAGCATCTTTTCCTTTCCTGGCTTTCTTTTTTTCTTCCTCATCTTTGTTATCCTCCTTCTTGGATTCCTGCTTCTCCCTTAATTTCTTGAGTGGTTCTTTAACAGCTTCTTTTACTTTTTAGATTTTCATTTAAAAAAGAGGAAATGTTCAATAAGAAAACCATTCTTAGATCAGAAAACATCTTATGAACAACCATCTAAAAGCTTTGACTGAATTATTACTTAATGTTTGTTAGGTGCCAATTTAAACTTGTAAAATTAACTATTTGAGCTTTAAGTATTTTAAACAATTAGTTTTGACTTTTAGCAATATCTCACACCATGCAGCCAGCCAATAAATAACCTCAGCTTACTGCAACTGCATCCAAATAAAGCATTAATCTATTAAAAACCATGCCTCTATTAGCTTACTGTTAACTGACTCGTGCAGAATGCTAAAATGAGTTTTGTCTGTAAGCATGAAAATCACAGTAAATTTTGAATCTTTGACAAGAGATTCTACAGCTCGTACAATGGTAGGACCTATAAGTGTCAAGAGCATCACCAAAATAATTCTTCTTCCAATTTTCTCAACTTTCTAAAACTACAAATGCAAGTGTTGTAACAACACATATGTATATTATGTTCTACTGACATTGTTACCTCTGAGTAAGCCAAGACTTAAAAATGTATTTGAAGCATGTATTTTACAAAAATATTATAAGTGCACCATAAGTAAGAAGAAACAGCAATGTCCTGCTGAATTAAATGAACTCCAAAAAGGTTTACTTGGTTCACACATATGCAGTGACATCAAAGTAACAACTGTAAATTAATTTCTACATTTTCCATATGTAATGTTATTAGCAATACCTTTTTTGCTTGGCTTTACTTTTGGAGTTGTATCCTTTGTGCTTATTTTCTCTATTTCAAATCACATTTGGCTGTGACACAGAATCTAGGTAATACATCTGAAGAACAGTCAGAACATCCTTGGAATTTAGATGTTTAATATTTACTTCCACTTTGCCCACAGTTTCAAAAATATGTGTCAGTATCAGCAGCATTCTCCAGAATAATTTTTAACTCAATACAATTAATAAATATTTCCATAAAATCTCTGTATGCAGCTGTCCTGGATTCCAACAGCAGCATTTGCATTTGATTTAAATACAGTATTTACATTTAACTTTAAAATTAATACTCTCAGATTATTAAAAAAGCAATCACAATTTCATATATAAAATATGACAGCTCTGTTTTTATTCAGATTTCTGAGAGAAATCGCAGTCTGTGAGGTAAAAAGCAGGCAAGCAACATTTCCCTGTAACATCTGCCCCTAACTGCTGCGTAACATTTCTGTGAAATGAACAGTTCAATCACACAGCTCAGACTAAAAAGAATAACATCATATATTCTTCCAAATGTTTTTTGGCATAAAGCATTCGAACTGTATTATACCATTTCGTCATTCTTATATCAAACACTGACAAATAATGAAACACTCAGGAACTTGATGGTCTTAAGGTCCCGTCGAACCCTAACTATTCTATGACTTGCTAAATTAAATTTGTTACATTCTTAGAAACAAGCAATTTGCAACCAAGTCATACCAAGCACAATGTGGAACAAATGCTGAAAATTTCAGCTTGCGCAGAAGATGCCAAGAGAAGTCACATTCATACATGAGCATGAGAGCTTCCCTCAGGAAATGCACTTTTTCCCCAATGAGATTTTCTATTATAAAGAGTGTGCATTTTTCACATACTGCTAGAAAAATCACATTAAAGTCTAAATGTCTTTAATGAAACAAAGAGACTGTGTTCTTTACATAATACCATGCTATGTGGAAATAGCTGAGCATATCTAAGAAGTACCTAAACTACATCTGGTACCTTGGTGTTTTTCTAAGGATAATTAGATTTCTTAGTCTCTCTATTGCACTGAAACATTTAGACTATTATGTCCTGTTCATACAGAAACGTAATTATAACTAAACACATGGCATAAATTGGTTGCAAGCTATCCTACTTTAAGCTTTTGGAAAAAATTACAAGTTTCATCACTGCAATCAACCCTGCAATGATATTAAAAGGAAAGTTTTTGAATTTTACCTAAATGTCTCCTTCCATAAGAAAGAAATAGATTATTTAAGTACAGACTCGAGTAGAAATTAAGGCGCTCAAGTCCAATTACAATATAGTAATAGTATTAAGAATTCATATAACTAAAGGAGGATTTCACAGACAGTAAAAACTGCACATAAATCAGAACATTGTTTTTTTGTTTTTGTTTTTAAACACATGCACGATCTGAAGTTACCATGAACTACTTGTAATCCAAACAAAATAACTCTTGCAAAAAAAATAAAAATTGCACAAACAAAATCTCTAGTTAGGAAAGCACTCACATTGCCATTAAATTACAATCAGTATTTAAAAAACCACCACCAAAACAATGAAAAATGGGAAGGATAATGGTTTGCTGTACCATTAGGCAACACTTAGCCAACATAGCTAGGATTAGTAAACATTATTATAATCTGCAGTTTGTATTTGCAATATGCATGCATTTCAGACATCATTATCTGCATAAAGTTCCACAAGAAAAAGAACATTAAGAATACCTTTGACTCTAGTTTTTTTCTTGGCTACCCCTCCTGGCTCCTCACCTGATTTGTTGCAAAATGGAAATAGGTTATGAACATATCTGTGCTGTTCAACAAACATGACATAAAATTTTTGACTTTGCTATGCTATGTAAAAAGTTATCTTTGCACAGCACACTGCAGTGCAATGGAGAGATGATGTTAACTCATAAAGAACAAAGCATTTTCAGTAGCAAGACCACCACAAGTACTGAGATGGAAGACTAATAATCCAAGAAAAGTATCATATTACTAGATTGATGCTACTTAAAATACTTCTCTAACTTCCTAGACAGTGTGATGCCACATAATTATGACCAATATCCCAGCTGATTTTCTGCTAGGTATCGAGTTCTCTTGCAAACCCACTAACTTATGTTTCAATATAATTTTATAAATATTTAATAAACATTAACTTAAAAGATCTTCAAGCACGTATGTGATGTAGGTTATATAAATTGAGTATTTTCTTCCAACAAATTATTATTTATTTCTTTATCAATTGCAGAATGTGTGTTTTGGCAAAGGTACTGCTCATATTTCACTGCCATTTCATTTCAGCTAAAATACTGTTTTGCTTAAGGCTATTGAAACTTTCATTAAAAAAAACCCAAAAAACTAACCTCACTTTCCAAAGTCAGGAGCTGCCCTATTTCCCCATTGTAACTAACAGAAACAGGATATTCAACACCTTGATTGTACTTTACAGGTGGATACACAAAAGGCCTGAAGGCAAAAGCCTTCCACCCACCCCACCCAAAAAAGAATACCAAATTAGCCTTATCTTCTAACACCATCAAAATATATAGGATTATCACCATCATGCTGCTGTGGATTAAGACCTAAATCATAACAGAACTACCTTAACAACAAAAATCTTGTGCATTGCTACCCAAGAAACAACTAGAAAGTAAACAAAACTTACGTTAAATATATTTTAAAAACTCATACATAAACTCATAAACAAGAAGACATACTCCCATGTCACAATATTAGGCTTCTCATTCAGATATATAAAGCACCTACATTAGACATCTCAACCTCAGTCTTAGGTTTCCAGCAACAATATACATCAAAAGTTACTCTTAAAAACCAATACAAACCCCCCACGTTTTACAGTTAAAATAAATAAATAAAAACATAAATTTAAGAATGTAGCCACTAAAGTCATTGTAATAAATTTGCACCTAATTTCTATCTTGCAGGTACTGAAAGTATCAAGCATTGACTTTATGGGCAATATTTCTTTAAAATGGGTTAGCCAGGTAGAGAATACAATTTTCACAATAGTTTCTTTACAAACTCATATCTGGGATATAAAAGCTTTTTTTTTTCCCCTCACAGATTACAATCACTGCTTAAGTGTAGAGTTCTAATACAGCTAAATTCATAACTCAATCTTATTACTTATAGGCAATACATGGAAGAATAAGCAAGTAATTTTCTCATCTAAAAGGAAGAATAGATTCCAACTTTGTTATACTACAGCATCAATGAAACTATAAATAATAACAGATACTCAGCAAAGCTGCACAAAACCATATTTAAGTTCCCAGCACCTCCCCTCTTTTCATAGTAAAATTAAATTTTGTTACTATTTTAAGCTATACTCTTATAAGCACACCTCGTCTGGGAAAATAGAAATTTTGACAAATACCTGTACACATACAAATTATAATACATGTTTGAAATTATTTTTAAATAAAAGTAAATGTACTACACTAAAAGATTATGAAATACCTTGTTCACTGATTATTGATACTTCACTTGTTAAATATTCAGGGAAGCAGTAATTTCTTTCAATCTCCTTTTATACAATGAAGAGTTTTAGGATTCTCTGTAAATTATCAATGCATGAAATAACTCTGTAAATCATGCATACTTTAACATCCTATGAAGAGACCAAATTACAGGAAAAGTATTCATTTTGAAATGTAATTATGTAACAATCACAAGACAGAAATCCTGCTGCATCTTGATTTCCACTTGGATTGGGTCCCTACAGAAACTACAATGCAGGGAAGTCTCATTTGTGAAGCCCAAAGAGCCTGAAGCAGACATCAGAGCAAAATCACTTCACTCTTCCACGACGGCACTGTCCTGGGGCATGTGATAAAATCTGGCATCTAAGTAAAATGATTGGCAAAGACGTAGGCTCTTGCAGCCTTGGGAGACAGAAACCGACGTCCAGAATTTTATGAATCATGTAACTGAGCTTGTGAACCTTTATTCTAGGTTTCAATTCAAGTGTCTTCAAACTTTTTTTTGAACTATTTTTTTACTACATTATAAATGGCCAGAGATGGCAATACAAAAAGAAATACAGAATTTATAACCACAAATATGGTTATGATAGAATGTCAGAAATGGCTACTATTGGAGTCAGGGAATTAAAAAGTAGACTTCAAAGTTAACATCTCTGGATAGGTTGCCAGTATTTTCCAAAGAACTGTTTTAAGAAGTCATACTAAAAATTAATTATTCATGTCTAAGTGGTTATTTTTACCTAATGCTTAATGGCACATAATATCTTAACTGATTCTTTGAAACTTAGAACATTACAAAGCGTTCTAATTCTGCAACAAAATCCAGTAATTTCCTCTATTTTTACTCATAAAAATCTTTAAGGACAACCTCCACAAAAAGAACGCCCAAATGAGAGCACAGCTTTAGAATTTCAGCATCAAAAGAAAAACATGAAACACTATTTTTATTTGGAAATACAAAAGCACTGCAAAACAAAAACAAAAGATAATACAAAGCACTCAAGTCTTTTTGAGCAGTTTCATAATGTCGATAACATTTGCATATTTAACAATATATTGAGAAACCTGACATTTCTTCTCGCATATATAAATTTCTTATTATTCATTTAGTAATACTGAAAACTTTGATAGCCTTGCTATACGAGAGGTTTTGACATGTAAAATGAAAATCCTATAAATCAACTTCACCACATCATCTCCCAGCATAAATCCTCTTAGCCTACAGCATCATGCAACAAATGCAAGCTAATTATTGTGTCTTATCCACTTACATGTGAAAAGAGAAGAGGCTATTGCACATTTACCATAGAAAGCATACGGCCAAAGTTAGCACTATGCAGCTGACAAGACAGAACTTGCCACCCTTCTGGGACTTGGGTGAAGCCTTGGTAACAAAGTGTCAAGCTTTAAAAAGTAGGGCTTATTTTCAGACTCTGGGTTTAAATCACGAGATCCCATCAAAAACTTCCGCCATCATACAGAAAATTAGCAAAAGATGTTAAAAATGCACAACTAAAAATGGAAACACAAATCTGTAAGCCAAAACCATTATTAACCTTTTTTCTCTCCTGTTTTCTTTCTCCAGAAGTGCAAGACAGAAAAAGCTATGATTGTCTGCAAATGCACCTGCACAAAACTATTACTATTATTCTGCATTTACAATATGCTACATTGAATATACAAGGTCTTCTGCTAAACAAAGTATCTTACCGAGAAAGCTGGCACCCACTTACCTTAAACTTAACTCGTTACCTGTATGCATACCAAAGCCTGTAACCGTCCCAAACTCAAAAGGCAAATGCCATGCGGCCTTTTTTTTTTTTAAATTCACACAAGCATTAAAAATAATAAAATTACTCCCAATGCATTCTCAGTAAGCTGCTTTAATGTCTCCTGCTTATTTGTAATTGCATAATTTTAGAAGATAAACCTGAATTGAAGACTTACGGTAGAAAGCATTTTTGAAGTCACAAATACATATCTTGCATTTTGTATGAGGACATACAAGAAACCAATAGGCACACTTTGCCTTTATTAGCCTCATCTTAATAAATCTGTCATGACCAGAAAGACAGGATTTAGTGTATTTCATGCTGTTGCGCCGTCATTATGATAGCTGTTTAAATGACGGCAAGCGAATAGGAAAAATATCCCAAATTACTACACTGTACACAACAGCTTTTTCCAGCTTTCAAATACTAATCAAATAATTTTTACAGTATAGGTGGCTCCTCCACTCCATCTGACCATGAAATGAAATGAAAATCCTAATGCTTCAATGCATTCTTCCTCTACCCCCCCCATCCAACTGTAACCTATATGAATAACTGTAATAAAAATTCGATTTCTTCTAAGGCCAGTCAATTGAGGCTAGCTAATAATACAAATTACCATAAACCGAAACCTACAGGTGACTGACCTTGAAACAAATGTCAGGAGCAAAAGACTGAACACATTCTCAGAGAAGCTCATTATGCGTATGGGGCAGCGGGGAAGTACTGGCAAAAAGTTGTTGCAGTAAGAATTTCAACAGATATGCAAGTAGTAATGAGTTTATTTTCTTCAATTCTAAATTAATTCTATAAGTTATGAGCATTGTGATTTCCTCCCCCCATAAAACACTGTCCTACTTTCATATATAGTTGAAGGTGGCCACAGAAGTCTGGGGTTCAAACCTTCTTTAAATTCTCAACCATTTCAGATATAAGGATATTAAGTTTTTTTCCCCTACAATTTCTTTATATTAGTACCACAACAAAGCAAGGCAAAGCTACAAAGGTTAATGCAGTATTTTGTTTAAAGTTTGTAAACTTCCGCTGAAGACTGACAGTTAAAATATCAAACATTTACCAACACAAGAAAATGAGAAAGCAAGAAACCCACTTATTTCTGAAAATGCTGCCCAAACTGGAAGACTACTACTTTAGACAGACATTTACTTCTGGAGCTCTGTAAAATTTAATATAAATAACCTGCAAGGAATACGAAGGTAGCTAATGAAAGCTCTATGTCCAATTTAACATAAAATCACTAAATTCTCATTCTTAACTAGCTACAACATCCAGCAAGTTCCTGTGACTTAAACAATGTATCTTCTTCATTAAAAAACCTGTTTGCTACTAATTCGCTCCTATTTTAAATTCTCACACCAAAAAACTGCAGGTAGAAAGCAGCAGCTTTGCCTCTAAAAATAATTATTCTAAAACGGTATCAGAAGGCAACGCTGCTACAGCTTTCTAACTGCAATTTAAAACCACATTAAAAGTTTCCTGGACTTTTTTTAAAGCATTAATATACTGACTGTATTTTATATAACTGATAGCCACCACAGTCAAACAAAAAAATTAGGTTTCAAATTCCTCAATTGATTTCAAACGCTTTGTTTGGACTTAGAAGCAAGAGTTGAGATACAGTTCAGTTTTCCTTCTTCATGTGCTTGTCATAGTCAGCTTAACCTTTTTGCTGCCAAATTGCTTAAAAAAACAAAAACAAAAAACAATCAAACAAGCAAAACAAAAAACCCCCTCTGCCATGCTATTATAAACCAAAGACTCATTTAAATCTTATTATTACCCTCACTAGCCAAGTCCTCCTGCTTGCAGTCACAACAATTCAATACATTAAAATCAAACACTTTATCCTAAACTTTGAGAGCTTTGACAGCTCTGCTCTGCCAAAACCACTGGTGAGGGTTTAACTGTCAACTCAACAGGAGCAACACGAGGCAAGAATGAACACTTCTGGGGGAAAAAAAAAAACAAAACCAAAAAATAAACACCTACATGCCAGAAAGTAAACACTCTAGGAAGTTATTTACTGTTAATATTTCCCCTAGGTGCATCCTATGTCCATCCACACCCTGCTCTCCCACCTCTTTTACTCCTACAAATTCTTTATTACTATTATAATTGTGGATTTCCACTCACTTAACAAAAACAAGGAATTTCCATGATATCAAAGTAGAACTCTCTTAGTTCGCATTTATCTCCCCAGGCCGAGTTAAATTTATTTACGGTTTATTGATATAACCATTACCAATTTCAGTGCCTGCTTCAACTACTTGAAACCTGCAATCTGTTTATTTCACCCAAAACGTCACCAGATTATCAGTGTATATTTTAACTATTAGGTATAAACTTCATGACACAGAATCCTCATAGTAGATGGTTTACTCCTCTTGTAGGATATCTAGCTCTGTTACTGAACTATCTGCAAAAGAATTCCACATTCGATGACAGTATTTCTAATTCATACTGTCACTATTATCCCACAATAGTGATGAAACTCTAGTTTCTAATTCAAATCTGCCTCTAAAATTAAAAGAGAAACCAAATAAATCAAGCTTTTTTATTTCCTATGCGTCAGATACTTCACAAGTTTCTTCTGCTTGCTAAGAAACTTATCACTAATATTCCACAGATCTACTACCACTTATTTTCATAATGTACAGGGATCCCTCCCCCAACTTTGCTGTATGCTTCATATATATCATCCTAAAAACCACTAAATTTGCATGGTACTTTCTTATATCCAAATCCTAAAATATTTGGAAGAAAATGTGACAAATGTTCTTATTGCTCTATTCCATCCATAAATCTTAATCAACAGTATTAACATGTTCCAATGTTGTTGGGGTTTTTTTTAATGCATTTCACTTGCTTCACACTACACTGCTTTTTTACTACTTTTAAAAGATTAAGTAAAACCCTGAGTTGGGTGACTTACTGAAAGTTTTTTTTTTTCTTCAATCAGGCATGTTAAATTGCCATGCCAGAGCAACTAAAAATTTATTTAATTTAAAAAGATTAAAATTTCAGCCTGCATCTACAAGTGTTAAAACTTGAGTATAAACTTTATATGGGAATCTGATATGAACTTAAACATAGCAGGCATCACAATAAACAATAATTCTAATAATAATTTGATTGAGTACAGTATTCATTTATTAAAATGACAGCCTGGTTTCAGCTTTTAGTATCAGATACAAACTGCAAAGCACAATTATAAACTCCCCTTTCTAGACCAGTAACTTTATGACAGCAGACAGAATTCATGAACACTGAAAATACTTTTGGAACAACTATCATAAGAGTTTCACAGGAAAAGGCTTAAAATTTTCAAACCCGCATTAAGCTCTTGAATTTAGCAAGGAATAGAAGACAATCTTATTTCCAATTTGTCTTTAATAGATTCAGCATTACATGAGAAACATACAATCACTGCCTCCCACTTCCATGAAAGGCCCACTTTAAAAAAACCTCAAATTTAGAACAGCCCTTCTGATGCAATTGTTATATTGAAGAAATGACTGAAAACTTAGCTTGAAAATAATCAAATCAGTGGGAACAAACCATATGATGACATCATATCTTCTGAATACAACAGATAACAGCTAACTTAGAAATAAATGTTTCTGTAAAATTTTCAAGCACTTTTAAATGGAGTGCTTTTATTTGAACAAATAAAAAGAATCTATCTGAGAAATCAGTAAATCACAAAATAAATTATTTATTAAAATCATATTTCACAAGAGAATTATCATTGTCATGTCTATATTAAGGATTAACATATAAATATGCATTTACATAATGCAGTCATGCTAGAATACAGTTAAAGCTGTTACAAAACGCTTCAGTTAAACGTTTGCTAGAAAGACAAATGTTACAGTGTTAATAGAGGTTATTACACTCAGCTTTGTAAGCTTTGTGCACAAAATGCACAAATTGTAGCACATACAGAAACCAACTACACAACCACAGATACATGTTTTATTCTACATATTTACACAACTGTGTAGTATGTCATCCTGTCACAAAAATGGAAAGGTAACTGAAGGCATTCAACTAGTAAAACTACATTGTGTAGCTGACTTCAATCTTTATAGCGTCCAGTTGGGAGTTGCCCCTCAATGCCATGAATTCTTGTTACATTAAAGCTGATGATTTCATGGACATTTTTGAAAGCCAATCAAATTAGTCTCTCAGTCACTGGTTCTGTAAATCCAAAATAACACAAGTCTTTTTTCCCTGAACCCCTTCATTCTGTGACGTACCATCAATATCATCTGCAGCTTCGCTCTCTTCTTCTTCTAGTATTTCAAAAGGAGTCAATACATCATACAGAAATGAGAGAAAGCCATAAAACCAATCAGAGCTTTCCTCTGCTAAAATATTAAGGACTTCCTCAAGGGAATCAATATTTTCATTACTGCCATCTTTGGTCAGGCCTACACAAGAACAGAGGAAAGAGAGAGAGAGAAAGAGGGAAGGAGAAAGGAAAAAAAAAAAAAGACAGCAGTTAGGTGGAAAGAGGAAACTGTAAAAGGAGGATCTGTGAAAGACATCTCATGTCACAGACAGCATCTTTACAGGAATGCTAATCAGGAAATAGAAAGATGTTAAGGAAGCTGAATCTTTCAAAGTACAAACTATAATTTGGACAATAAACATGCACAATATTATGACAAAATCTTAAAAAAATGCAGCAGCTTTGCTTTCCTTTGTTCCTTGTCCTAAAACCAAATCCATTTATATTCAGTTTTCTTGCCATGGCATTTACCTTAATGCAGGCAGTTCTTTAACATTTATCCTCACACTACTTAAAATCATCCAATCTGCCCTTCTTTTTAAACCTATCATGTTCAAATTTGAGAGCTTGCAACTGATAGCTGAAAATAACATCCAAAAGCAAACAGTATTTAAAAATCTGGTCACAGACATACTATTAAAGATATAAGTTATTCCACCATGCAGAATTTTGATTTCGATTAGAAGTGTGGACTCTAATTGCTGAGGGGTGGTGTTCCGCAGTTTGTTTGCTTGTTCAGGTTTTTTTTAAGATGCTTCTCAATTTTTTTTATGATGATATATATTCTACATGATATACTTGCTCCTCAGGAATTGCTTCCAAAACTGAAGACATGCAGAACACTAAATAAAAATGAATATGTAGCCATTATGAAATGTGTATGTATTGTTACACAGAAGATCTAAAGCAGGCTAAAATCAGATAGAGATGGTCAGAGCAGCAAAGAAAGAGCTTGTCACTTCTAAACTCTCCAATACCAGCAGTTGCTATCCTGGACTATGAAATTCACTGATCTAACTGGTGTTTGTAAAATACCAATAAGCCATAATTAATGCTTTATTTCCTGTCTGGTGTTTTTTGTTTGGGTTTTTTTGTTGCTGTTTCTTAATTGAAATCCACTGGTTTACAGTCAGTCCTAAATAATATTTCAACATTTCCATTCTGAGAAAAGCACAACAGAATGACCAAGCAACGACAAACGTCAAAGCAGGAGAGGGAGAAGCTTCCCCTACTTCTAACCAGAACAAACCTTGGTTTGTGTTGGAAGGAGAAGGGGAACAGTGGGCTAAGGATGAAAACAAACTGTTGAGACATAAGATTAAGTAAAAATGTCGCACATGCAGACTGCAAAGCAATTAGGTGTAGGTTAATGAAACATTCAAAATAGAGGAGTTCATGGCAGAGACATTTAGCACATTTCAACACATTTTTCTTACAGCGCATAGTGAAAGTATCAATGATAATTCTGAAGAAACTTCGAAGTCCATGATGTTCCACATCCTTGTACCTGGATGTCCAGAACCTCTACTTGAGCAATCAGCCATTCTCTTTAATTTTTTTACAGGATAGCTCAAGGTTTTTAAAATGAGAGACTGAATCCAGGAGGCAATCAAGGTATTACAAATATCCCTCTCCAACTTCTTCCATGGCTTAGTTCTATAAAAATTAAATTTTTTAGACTTAACATTATGCATGGTAGGCAGTCATCATTCTAAGTTGCTTCTGAAATTTGGCCCAAGTGATAAGTAAAGACGTAAAACAAAGTCAATATGCTTATTGAAGAATGAAATCTCAATTTAAGAATTGAAACCTTAATCTAAAAATAACAACTTAAAAAAACTGAGTTATGAACAGAATTATAAATATTTTTATCATTCTATTCTGCTGGAAACTGGCATTAAAAATAAATCAATAAACAAAATGCCACTCAAAAAAAAAAAACACTCCAGACTTTAGACAGTATTTCCATAAGCACTGTGAAGAACAATACAGATGTCCTTTCACTAAATCAAGACTAAGACCCTTGGGCAATTATCTTTGTAAAATGTAGTATGAAGTACATCAGCATATTTTCTTTGAAAAGATAGGTAACCAAAGGGAAAGACAGAAACTGGAAAAATGCATCTTACAGTCTTTACCATAAGAAAAAACCCCACCAAACAACCGTACCCCAATCCTTTTCTTTTGAATTCTTTACAAAAACTACCAAAGATTGTATTAATGGCCTTTGAGTCTAAGGGTTAAGAACACAAGACACTTCAGCTTGAGTTACCAAAAGTAACACTTTATTTCATAAACTTACCTTTTTTCCTTTCTTAGAGAGACGTACAATTAAAAAAAAAAACCCAAACTAATTAATAGCCAAACTGCTTTTCATATTCAGTCATTCCTATGACCAAGAAGAACTGCTTTTCAATGTAAAACTCAGGTATTGATAAGCACAAATAAGCATGGTAAGAAGTGCCTAAAAATGGTGATAAAAATGGAACCGCCCAGTGAATACCACGCTAAATCACTGACTCAGAGGAAGTAAGTACTTTATTTCAAGAGAAGTCTAAACATTACTATTTAAACCCAAGATTGATCAAGAGAGTCAAAATCCTTATCTATTCACAGTGTTGCCACAATCAATGGGAGACAGGGCTTGCCTACATTCATTTAACAAGTCAAAGCCTTTCTTCTCCTGAAATGTCTCTTTTTATGAGAATGAGCATATACATGCCTTAATATTTGAAGGTGCTACAGTAGAACATGAGAAAAATGAAGAGGAGTATGAAACTTCTCCTAAACAGCTGAGCCACACAAAAGTGTTTTTCAGAACTTCTATTATCACACCACAGATTTTCTGAATGTGCAATCTTAGTACAACTGCTTGACAATATATTTTTCTGCCATAGGTGAACAAGGGGAAAAAAGTTGGTTTACGAAAGTTAGAATTCCACTGTTCGCTCCCCTTGGTTTGCTAAGACACCAGGTTGCTTCGGCAAGTTTTTTCCCCCCATTTTTCTGCTTGGGCAAACTACTCTGAACTAAACATACAAGAACAATATTTTGACAATTTTCTGTAGCTGCAGTTCCACAATTATACTAACTACTGCAAGCATTTAAGTAGAATTTCTCAGGATATTGTTGCTTGTTAAAAAAAGGTCCGAAATATAAAAAACTGGCTCGGCTCCAAAGATTCTATTACAACAGGCACTGGTAGTCTCTACACATGATTTTTTTGGGTAATAATACTACAGCCATTGTTTCTCTGTACTGAGCAAAGCAAGTAGAGAGATGTAACGCTACTCCTAATAACAAGTTCCTTCAAAGAACAATTAGAGTGAAGAGGACAAAAAGTGGGAAGAGAGTTACCAATAACAAGAGCCCTCAAAGGAGTAGATTAAGAAGCCTCCCTTCCCATTACCAAATGGAATTCAGTAAACAGACCTCACAGATACCTCTGGAAAAGAATCTCTAAGATAACTGCAGGCGAGCTTCAACAAGTTTGCATTTCCACCCTGGATAATTTTTATATAAATGGATATAAAATTAACCAACAAGAAGAGTTGGAGTTGAGTAGCTGGCCGGGTATTAGGTAGGGTTTTGTCTTCTCTCTCTTACTTGAGGGTCAGGGAGCAGGGAAGAGGGGAAGAACACATTTCTTGTACACCATTTTTAGAATTATACAAATACCTCTACAGAACCTAACCATCAAACCTCCTCTGAGTTCAAGAAATTAAAATAGAGCAGACCCTATCACACCTTATACATAGAAGAACCAAACAATAAACTGTAATCCTTCTATTTAGGTGTGCCCAAGTAGAGAAAACTCTGAAGTTATCAGCGACTAAACCATTCTTTGAAATATAAAACAAACTTAAGCTGGTAGAAGCATCTTCCAAAATTAAATTGACTTAAAAATATATTTATCATGAATACATAAATTAAATCATGAAATTTGTAGCAAAACCTAAAGATTATGGAAGGGGACAGTATTAAACTATTGTACATGCCACAATCTCAATACACAGTAGTTTACTAATAGCTAAAGAGCAAAGAAGAAAAAAGCATATGACTTTCCAGTGTTAAACAGCAAACAGCGGCATCTCCTTTTCAAGACAATATTAAATTAGCAAAGAAACCACTTGCTGTTATCGTAGTCTGATCCAGAGAAATACCCCAGAAAGCAGCAAGTCTTCACACACAGCATATATATTAACAAAAATCCTTAAAAATAAAATACAAAAGGAGTTACGCATTCAGTGATATCCTAGTGTAACTGAATATAGGCCTATTATATGGCTTTCTTTCCCACAAAGCCTTAATTTTGCAAGACAAATTTCTCAAGAGGGAATATAATCTTCCAGTTTCTGCACCAATAAAATCATTTTAGTCTGCATAGTGGTGTTCATTTTTAGCTCATGTCAAAAGCTAAAAATAAGCAAAATATTTTTCTGGGAACTTCAGTTCATAATATTATATGCTAGTTATTAGAAAAAAATATTTTTATACTCAATTTTAACCAATGTTGTGAAGCTTTTCAAAAATTACCATTTCCTTTGTACTGCATCAAATATTCTGAAATGAGATAAAATCATGACCTAAGCAAGTATTCAAAAATTAATAAAGATCACTTTTGATCTGTGACCTTTTAATGTCACATTTGAAGTACAAGGTTTAAATGTGTGATAAGACAAGCTTGTAATAGAAACACTGTCATATACTGGCAGAATTCCCAGCTGTATCAAGTGACAGAGATGTCACAAAGCTGCAACATATTTCTAACTACCACCTTGGCAATCTGACTCCAACTAATATGACGTGCAAGAAACTGATATCTGCTTTCTATCCACTACATAGCAGACAAACAAAAATTAGGATTATAACTAATTTTATAATTAGTTATAACACTTTACATATATATATGTATAACACTATATATATATAAAAATATAAAAAGTGTTATCTTATCCACCATTTATAATTAACACCCGATCTGTAGATTCTGGAGTAGATACTGGAGATTCTTTGGAGCGACTTGCATTCACGTCACTGCAAAGTGGTTCAGTAATTTTGATTGCATGGGCTTTCTTTAAACCATGAAGAAATTAAACAAATGAGCTCCCCCCAAAAAGAGTTGCTTATTTCTGCAAGCATAAGTGGAGAAAAATAAACTGACTATAAACTTTTTTTTTTAAATGTAATACACGTTCCAAATAGCAAGCCATAACATCCTAATATAACTGACAATCTTGACTAGTTTGAGATATCCCACTTTGCCTTCTGCTGAAGCTTCTATTTACTATGCTGGGGATTTTTGTTGTTTTGTTCATTTATTTAACTTGTTAGGTTTGCATGCTCAGAGTAAGTTTACACTTGAACAACTCAAACTTTCTAACATCACGTATGCAAGAAGTATCTATCCAATGCCTGACTGCGAAACTGAAGATGGTAGTGCTTTAACTGCCAGAAGATGTAGGTAGAAGGGCAGTATCACGAAGCATGTCTGATGATTGAAATTTCTCTCTGAAGATACATAATGAACAGAGAGACATTCTCCCACACTACAAGGAACAGAAACCTAAAACCAGCGTTTCAACATCAAAAAAGATAAATCTATGTCATGTAGGATTTCTAAAAGGCAAAGAAAATGAACAGACTTGTGGAGAACTCAGAACAGAGGAAAGACAGCATGAAATATGCTAAACAGTCATCAAAGAAGTACAAAGGCCTGTTGGAAGTAACTTTAAAATTGATCTGGCTTAACATGTTACCACAATGTTTTAACTCTTGAAACATCTTAAGCTCTTATTCTTAATAAATTAATTTATTAATAATCACAAACATCTTTCAACAGTTGATACAGCAGCATCAAAATCATCCTTTAATTAAATGCTTCCCACTTACATTGTTATATTAGTATAAAAAGAACACAACTTGCTACAAGTTGCTCACACAATCCCACAACTTGCATTAAGAAAAACTCCAAACACAATTAAATCATTTTAAGTTCTCTAACTGGGAAAAAAAATCCAGAAATACTGTTTTGACTTTAAACAAAAAACAAACATAAATGATAGCTGTATATATTTTTTCACCCATGTTTGTACTTGCCTAGCAATAATTTAGCATCTTCAACATCAAAATCTCCATCTCCATCAGCATCATATATCCCAAGCTTGCCTAGAAATGCCAAAAGAGAGAATTAGGAATTCAGCAGTTTGTTCCCAGCACAGTGTTTCCAATGTGCAATGGTTGACTGCTGATGCTAGGTTGTTGACGTATATTTTAAAAATTATTAAGCCATACTCTTCTTATCTACATTTTAAATTTCCTGGAAAATTTTACAAATACTTTAAGTTCCTTTCTGCAATTTCTAGACTTTAGACTGAACACAAGTTAGTCTTTTTTCAACACGATTTTAATACTCACAGATTTAAAATAAATCCATAATCAAGTGTTGCACTTTATTTGAACATACTGTGCTCAGAATAAAATCTCAGTTCACAAGGAACTTTCAACATGTTTAATGGAAAAGAAATAACAAAAATTAATCAAATAATCACCATTTGTTTTCAGATTGGTTTCCTGCCTTTCTAAATTCTTGGGAGGAAAAAACCAGACAGATACCTTCTATCAACTTGGCATGAAAAATTATGTAAGCGATGTACTTCCTGGACAAAGAAAAAACATTCATAATTTTTAATCAACAACTATATGGCATTTACTGCAGACAAAAAAAAGTTGTCAATCCTCTTATAGGCAACTAATACATGAGACTTCTCACTTTTGTTTTTTCTTAAACTGCGGCTCTACCAGCCCTAAGCATATACAGGAGAACCCAGTTCCTGTCCTGGGTTCAGCAGCAGCAGTCATTTTTCTCCTTTTTAGTAGCTGGTGCAGTGCTGTTTTTTTGACTTTCACCTGGGAACAGCGCTGATAATGCTGATGTTTTTAGCTGCTGCTTAAAATGTTCAGTCTGACCAAGGACTTTCTGAGTCTCATGCTCTGCCAGGGAGAAGGGGAAGCTGGGAGGAAGCTGAGACAGGACCCCTGACCCAAACTAGCCAAAGAGGTATTCCATACCACAGCACATCATGCCCAGTACATAAACCCAGAAGGGTCAGATCACTGTTCAGTCGGCCTGGGTATCGGTTGGTGGGTGGTGAGCGGTTGTATTCTCTTCCCTTGTTATTTCCCTTATCATCACTGTTATTGGTGGCAGCAGCAGTGGTTTGTGTTATACCTTAGTTACTGGACTGTTCTTATCTCAACCCACAGGAGTTACATTCTTTTGATTCTCCTCCCCATCCCTCTGGGAGCCAGGGGGGAAGTAAGGGGGGGAGTAAGCGAGTGAGCTGAGTTACAACTGAGCTTAAACCGTGACATACCCAAAAAGAATTTTTAGCATAAAATCACAGTATCCAGGATTAGAAGTGTCCTAGGATCACCATGTGAGTAGTGAGCTTTCTAATTAGTTCTGACAAACTTCAGACATAACTTTTAATAGGACTGAAACTCTGCACTCTTTGCAAAAAAACCTCTTAGGTCCTTATAGTTTGCAGTATATTATTAACACTCAACATTCTCAAAATGGAGGCAGAACTTGATTACAATTAAAATAAATACAGCTCGTAATAGGGTATTTAGAAAATTAAAAAACAGTTTTGTGGAAGAAAAGTTCAGATTTGGGTCTAGAATGGACAAAAAAAAAGGTCATCACCATTGTACGGAAGCAATCAATTAGAAAGGTTCTTTATCAGCTTATGGTTAAACACAGCAGAATGGTGGAATAAATGTAATTCTCTAGAAATAAGAACTGTATCATCTTCAAAATCATGAAGACTGAGACAGATGAGAAATGACTGAGTTTCATGTCAATGCAGAATATTAATTCTCTAAAAAATTAAAACAAAAAAAAGCAAAATTTTCAGCCAAGAGACTGTAGAACATGCTTATTTCTCCAATATCCTACCTTGTAGGACCTCTGACAAGTTATAACGGAAATCCTTTGCTTTGGCTGCATGCATGGTAAAAATACAGAAACCATTAATTGCATTACTAGACCCAGTTAAGTTCCAAACGAGAAGCTTCTCTTAAAATCAGTCCAGATCAAAAGAAGCATGTACCAACAGATTTGTAAAGCTTGTAAAACCTGCAGTTGCAAAAGCGCATGTTGAGTCCTACAACACATCAGGGTCAATAGCTTTACCTACGGACACAGATCCTGAAATTTGAGATACTAATTTTCACCCTTAGATATTATATTAGCAATACTGTTTTAACATTTACATACTGAGATACAATAATCACCTTTATAAGCTTAAAACTGAGGTCACTCAACAAGTCACTTATGGAAGGAATGACTGATCAGTTGTCCTGACATTATAGGCAACACAATCCATCAGAGAACTGGCAATACTAGCCTTTCAAACGAACTGCTTTACAGATGTTATGAAGAGATCCAGATTATCCTCAGAGGCTTCTTCAATTCTTTAATAAATGCAGTATGTTAATAACCTTTTTCAGTCTTATGAGAATCCCATTTTAACATCATAATAGAGTTCAGCATTAAAATATACTTTTTGAACTACATTGCCTATTTTTATCATGTAGGTCATTTGCAAACACCCCAGTTGTCAAAGCAGGTATTTAAAATGGCCTCCATTTAATGCATATCATAATCACATTAGAAGCATCTTAGTATTTTAAATTCTTACCTAGAACTTCTTCATAATCTACAAGTTCAAACCAGACAACTGCTACTGATGTCCAAACTCCCAGCAAAGCAATTACCATAAACCAGGTGAAAAATGAGCTTCCAGAGAGGCCTTCTTTCTTCCCATTTTTACCTCCTCCATGTTTGGTCTCTGTAAAAATAAGGCAAACAAACAGGAAAGATGGATTTGTATAAGTTAGAAGATTATAATTTATGAGACAATTATCAACACTGTTTCTTATGGCTACATAGAACACAACATTTGAGTAACATTTTTGTGTTGTTTTTAAACTTTGCTAGTTGCTTGCTTTAGACATCATTGTGAATTACAGTGGAAAGCTTGATGATTGTCTAAGCAAAAGCCCATTAATCAACCGAACACCAAAACGCCAGATGCAATTTGTCTTAACAACTTAGCTGAAAACCCCCCTTTGCTCTTCTTTAGTATATATTTATATAGAGCTTAACATTTTTGAGATGCTTTACATTTATGCCAACAGTTCTCAAACTGCCACCAGAGGGCAATATGACCAGCAGAAACAGTTTGGAAGAAAAGCTTTTCTTCTGAAGCAAGCTTCAAAGCTAGTTGAATTAGCTCACAGAAACATGAAAATTCAAATAGCCAAAGAAGGCTCTAAAATCTAAACAATGTTAAGGGTAAGATTCCATGATCAGATACTGTACCAGCTAAAAATATCACCCCTTCTGCAAGAATCAAGCTGCAAAAATCAAGAAGAGATTCACTACATGCCTTTAGACTCCCAGTCTGATGGAAACTTGTAAGTAAAAGGATGACACAAAGACTTAATGCAAATCACAGTTTAATTTATAACTGCACATATGAAAAGTAAATGCTTATAAAAAATACAGTAGTTACAAACAAACCACTGGGAAAGACCTCAACCTACCATATGGGTAGGGGGATTAAAATGGACATCACTACTGGAAAATAAATTGCTTGGTCCATTCCTTTAGGATCATTTACAGAAAAGAGAGATACATGTAGCAAATAAGCATGCATCCAAAAAAATGCCTGTGGCTTTCTGCAAAGCTCAAGGTCTGCACCTCTGCCTCCAGATACTACTGCTGCAAGGCTGGCACTTGGCCACAAATCCCAGCTACCAGCCTATTTCACTTTATTTCCTCTTAAGAACCAGCCTTTGCTTGTTCAGCCCTATCCAGTCCTAGTTATTGAAGTAGAACTATTTCTTATGGATTTTTAAATGCTTGAGGAACTTTGCCATGAATATTGTGATAATATAATATGGTAGGGAGATAAATTTATAATACTTCTTGCAAGTAATGTTTGATGCCTTATCAACATTGATCATAGAAAAAGATGAAAAATGCCCTGAAATATTAACATTGCTCTGAAAGATGAGTAATGAGACACTGGTGACTAATTTACTTATTTCTGTAACAGATATTATCACAAGTACTTTCAGACCCTGCTTGCCATCAGGCTCACAGCTGTAATACATTCACTGTGCTACACAGACAGTTCAGACCCATAAAATTACTTACATCAGCTCTTATTCAGCTCAGCATTTTATAAAAAGGATAAAAATTAAGTAAAATAAAAAAAAAATTATTTTATTGCGTACTTTCTACAAAGATCAAATACCAACTATTTAGTTTCCTCTCTATATTAAACACAAAACTGCCTTGATATAGGCTGTCCAAGAATATTCCGAGAGAAAGCAAGACAACTTAGCCTCACATCAAGCATGAATCAGTTGCTACTGCACAGTATTCTAATTACATATGTGCAAGGCTCCCATACATAATCCATCATATCTCCTAGAAAGATGTACAGATACCCTGAAAATAGAGGCAAAGTCAAGCAGCATGTGCCAGTACACTCAGAAGTAGGATCAACTGTATATGAAAACTCCATAAAGTACTCTTGAGCTTGAAATATTAATATTTAGAAATAAACAATTATACCTTGTAACAGCAGAACTTTGCTACTCTTGCGTTCCAGTGCAGTCAATGGAAGCTTTGTGCGTATTTAAAATTAAACCTTAAGGCTGAAAACATTTTACATTGTTCCAGGTTACAACTTTGTCCTATGCAAACTAGGCATTAGAAAAAGCAAACAGAAAACAGAACCTTATTTTGTTTCACTTACTTATTTACCTTACTGTTTTCTACAGTTTACTGCTAGTTGCCTCTGAAGAAAGGGGCTTCATTTATTAAAGAAAAAGAACAGGAAAATGAAGGAAGATACAACTTAAGTAATCAAGTATAGTTTTTCATATTTTTTCCAGTCTACAAGACTGTTCATGGAAACCCCTCAGAAACAGATCCTGCTACAATGATATCATTTACAACAGTTACAAAGATACATTTTTATGCTGTGGCTTCCTATCTTATAGGAACATTATTTTCAAAATTCTTGAAAACTTCGAAGAATTCAACCATGGCAGCCTGATCAGGCAATGCTTTAATATAAATGGAAGTAACGTAACATATATTTATCCATTGTCTGCACAAATAACCCTACATACAGGGTTAGAACAAAACATTGCAAGGACTGAAGCTGGCTCAGCACTCATTCCAGACAGTTAATTCTCAATTCAAGCGGTTTCCCTGCACATGCTGTCAGCCATGTCAGAAGTAGGTCACTTGCCATATCTGGTAAGCCTGTGCTTACACCACCAGATGTCTTTATGCAGGCATCAGAAGTCTTAAAGTGCACTCTGTGTCTTAACGGCAAATCTCTAGACATCCCATAACCTGCCTACACTGCATTAAGAGTCACACTTAGATAAAAATGTATGAAATTAATTCCTTTTACTTTACCTTACATTAAAAGGACACCTATTAATTTCACATACTCCCAAAATAACTTGAAAGTTAGGTATCTGATGACAAAACACCATCTCTGATGTTAATATGTATCCTACTCAAGCTAAAACTAAAGTTACTATTAACCGCCTGCCATAAACTAATTAAATCCCACTACTCCAGAGAACATTTAATCAAAGAACAGAGGCAGCCTGTAACAGACTAAAACAGTAGAGTACGAAACATACCACAGTAAGCCTGTTATTTTGCTGATTATGAAATCATAGCCAGTATTTGCAACTACACGTTTTCAATTTGTTCACAAAAAGATTAGTATTATACCTGTGTCGTCAGCCATAACAAAGCTCTTGATTTCCACGGACAGAGCAAGTATGTTGATATCTCCAAAAATTAACGTTGAAGGCAAAATAAGAAACAATTTATCCTCACTAGTCTTGCAACAGGAGCAAACAAGTTTCCTAAAGCCAGCTCAGCGGGAACCTGAAACTGGACCCAAGAGAAACCTCTCCTCCAAACCTATTTTTAGAGCAGTTATCCTCAGGAGCCAAATGCTTTTCAGAACTCATATGGCAATGTAGTTCTGACGACAATAAAATTCATTTACTCCTCCAAACAGAGCATCCTGGGTAGTTGATCTTTTCCCCTCCCCTTAACCCTCCAACATCAAACACAGCAGCAAATGAAACTAAACACACTGCACTGTAGTATTTTTCCTGCAACGTATGACACAGTGCCTGAGCACTAGGAACATTAAATCCATCAGCAGAAGCTGAAACACAAGTCTGAACATAAAGCTTGCCTGCTTGTATTTGTTAAGTTGGCCCTCACCCAAGAAACCTTCTCCATGTTGGCACTGCTCTACCAGGCTTCCCGAGTATTCTGGGGAGACTGCTCATTTGAAACTTTTTAACTACTTTAAGAATAAAAGACAGTTAATTTCTAAAACGTAGGTTTGAGTGTTTAAAAGAATTACTTAAAACCAACCACACACATTCTTGTTAAAGATTTTTCAGATCAGAACTGTTCCCCGGTACACCTCATGTTTGCTTGTAGCAGACCCAAAGAAGGGTTACTGATGGTTTTTGCCAAAGCAAATCCCATAAAGCTAAACCAGGAAAATTTTCTATTGCTTGTTAAGAGGAGCAGAGGTGTTGAATTTGCTTTGCTGCCCTCCCTTTCCAGAAAGGAGTAACACTAACTTATCTCACTCACCCCTCCTTTCAATTCTGACAATATACACCTAACCTGTGCAATTTAAAGCTAACACACATTATTAATGATCAACATACTCTCTTCTTAAGAGCCAGAAAAGGAGGAAAAAAACCCATTAATACACTATTTAATTTTAACAAATTATTCTTTTCCCACTGCATTTCAAACAAAAGCCAGTTCCTTTTGGGTGGGAAGAAGACAAACTCATTTGTCATTAACAGCAACTCTAATAAAAACTTTAGATCTAGCACTATGCCCTTCTTCCCCCTTGCTTCTTTAAGTAACATAACCATCAGGTAGATGGAATGACCAGCAGAATCTTATAGCTACTTTGAAAAACAACATATATTCCCTGTGGTTTTAACACCCAGTGACTAATTACCAAATGCAATTCCTAATAGCTCAAGGGAGAAAAAAAAGTGAGAAAACCTGAGTGTTAAGGTTTTCATATTGATGCAAACAAACCACAGACAGCTGATTCTATAATTAATGTCTCTTTTAACTACCTTTAAAGCCCCTTGAATACGTCAAACAGAACAGATGCTTTAAGAAAGACGTCCTAACTAGCACATTTCAGTAACTTATGTGGTGTACAAGCAATTTAAAGTAAGATAGGAAGAAAATTTAAACAAAGAGTGAAAGTCACAGGGAGAAATCAACAGCTCATTAAGGAAGTAATTTTACATGCAATAATATGTAGTCTATTGAATATAAAACCTACAATGTTTTCACAGGCAGGGTTTGATTATGCAATTTGTTGCAACTTCACTTTAGGGGCACCTGCATATGCAGAACAAGTGGATTCATAAAGCACTCAAATGATGCTGAGAACCTGAAGTCCACATAACACATATTCTGGGGGGGATTGCCCCAAACTAGATCTTACCTGGCTGAATGCCCATAAGTGGTTGCAGCATATCTTTCCGTTTTATTTCACTCAGACCTAGGTAAGTGTATTCAGGGACAACAGCACATTGCATAAAAACAAAGTGAGGGGAGACAGTAAAAAAATTCAGTTCAAATATACACTCCCAATCTAAACTAACACTCATATGTTGACCTTTAACCAAATACCCACAGCCATCTTCTGCCCTTTAGAAATCAACTGATTACAAGAATATGTCCTCCCAAGAAATGGCAAACACATTTCTTCCTGAAAGGGGAAACTACAGCTAAAACAGGGAAACTCTTCAGCCTCATCAAATATAAGATGGACCAAAAGGAAGATGGACCCAAAGGACTCAAAACTGACTATACATCAAATGAACACCATACATTAATGCACACCTTGAAAAATACAGCTTACACATATATTCCTCTGAATGTTAGGGCACTAAATACCAAACAACAGAATTTTGGTTAGTTTTGTGGAAGACAAAAGGTTAAACTGAATACATATATAACTAAAATACAATTCAAGACAGCATGGACTTCTTGCAAGGTCTCACTCTACTGCATTCAAATGCCATGACTACTGGTTTGTCGGTTTGTTTTTGAAGCATTTCAAATTGCTTCATTAACACTCAAAATTATTATTTTTTCAGCTCACTTGTATAACTGTTTCAAATTTAAAAACTGTTTTTGAGTTAGCTTTGGTAAAACTATTCACTCCAGGGTATTTTTAGAAAAACAAAATTGACAATCAAGACTAGCAGTACTATTTCTATATGTAGATCATTACCAATATGCAAGCAAAGAAACTTAGAGGGGAAAAAAAAATGTCAACTATGAATACAAAACTAAAGGCAGGCTTCAAAACATCAAGCTGAACTTTGTAATGTGTATAATTATTTCCCACAAAGGTACATTAGGAATTAATACAGAAGCAATTACGGATTATCACATGAAGGGAAGGGTGCACAGCAGCAGGCAGCTACTAGAATTTAGAAACACACACTAAAATGAAAAAAGACCAAACAAACCAAACACTAATCTCAGAGAAATATCTAAACGTTGCATTTCAGAAGTAAAAATTATCAACCAGATAGATCACCAGGAGACTTTAGAACAAGCTTGTTTTAAAAGCAAAATGCAGAGTTATAAAACAGATAAGGGAGAGAACTAAAAAACTAAAGTTACGATAGCACCATCCTACCACCAACAGAGCTGAACTAATACCAGTGCAAAGACAGAAAACAACCTCTCTCAGTTATTTTGGCTCATGTATGAACATGGCCAACTATGTCTTGACATTTTTGCCAAATTATCTTTTCCAATATGATTAACAATAAAACAGCTTCTGCAAGTCATTCTCAGTAACAAAATTGCAGTTAACAAGTTGTTTTGGGTAGGGTCACAGTAACAAGTATTTTGAGTAAAATATTTATTAAAGGGAAATATACAGCATTCTCTGTTGATACGATTTTCCCCCTGCCTATTAAAAAAAGGAGCTTCTTTGTTCCCCCCTCACTACTGTCGTTAATGTGTATGCATATATACACACACACGTTTGTAACAGATTTTGAAATCTGGAGTCAACATGCATTTATGTTGAACTGCTCTATTCTGAGAAGTTTACACACCACAGTGATTGCAAGTACTACCCTGAGACAGATTTTCATGTTTTATTTTCATTCAGTGTACCAACAGTGGAATAATACAATTTTAATGGACAAATCTGCACTTTGGATGAGCTTTTACAAACTCTCTTACATTTTTAAGGGAGACAGGATTATTGTTTTCTCTCTGTTGTTTTTACAGATAAGACACCAACTTTTAATGAAATAATTGTGGTTTCACATACAAAATATTTCAACTTAAAATTTTCAGAAATATCCATACTCAGAAATTTTGGGATTTTTTACAAACAATCATGACAGCAGGGTCTTTCAAGATCTAAAGTTTAAGGTAAAGGTTTACTTTTAATGAATTCAGTATAAATTCTTTGTTATATGAAATTGATTCTTCCTTTTGCTATCTAAAACATCTTCTTCACCACTGCAACCTTAATGGAAATTAGGGGAAAAAAACCCACCCAAACCCGGCTTTTTTATTATTATTATTCTCATTAAAAACTAGATCTCTTCTCTGCACTTCATATAATCTAGTCTATGTGGTTATAAAGATACCTGTGCACATTGTCAAAGGACTTTAATAAACTAAATCAGAAACTTTCTAGTGAGAAACAGGGAAATGGATAGAACAGAAAGATCAAAGAAAACACAAAGACCAGAACTTAAAGTCAAAATAACAAGTTAGCTAAATGAAAGGCAATTTTGTCTTTCCTGCTGCCAACTTGATTGATTTTTACTGTAGTATTTGAGGAACTTTTCCTTATTCCACATATAATCAATCCTCACATAAGCCTTTTACAGGGCTTAATTTTCAGTCAGATTTCTCACAGTGAAGTATCCTACTATGCAAACAATCAAAGAACATAAATGTTGAAAACAAGCAAAGTCATAAACTCAGGATGTGACAACTAAGCAGGCAGATGTGGAGAAGCTGCGGGTGGCCAACTGAAAGTGGCAAGGAAAAAAAATATATGCATCAAAAAAATATGTAAAGGAACTGTAGGATCGTAAGTGCCTTGCTGAACTTCCCTAGTGAAAGGAAGCTCCTCCCTTCAATAGATGAAGTGACTCCACTGAACGACCTCCTTGAATTCAGCACTTAATCAGGACGTGAAAAATCAAAGATTCAGTTTTCTCCTATAAGGAACCGTGTCTGAACTTCTTCGGGAGGTCTAAACCACATTTTTTAGCATGCCCAAGGGTATGAAAACAAAGCCATTTTAGTCCTTCATGATGAAGCTATTTATTCATGCATAGTCATTATCTTAAGCAGCCACAACAGGAATTTGTAAGAGAGAAGCTCTGCAAAACAGAGACTAAAGCACATTTTTTTCCCTCCTTTCTAGGTAAGGAAAGGGGCTCCAGACATAACTGGCCTATCCCCATGCTCGCTTTCAGCAGGCTGAATCTTTCGTTTCACATTGGATTGGAACAGTTTCAACAACAAGAATTTAAAGTATACGCTCTCACTTCTGTTCAACTATGCGACATAAACAGCAGCTGCAACACTGGAAGTCAACCAAACCTTTTCTTCAAGAAGAAAATGAAATTAAAACTTTTTCTACTCTATCCTGAGTAAGAGCTCTCATTATCTAAGTATATCTGCTAAGTGTATTTGCAGAGAAGTATGAAGCCACTCATTCCAACTCTGTTCTACACAGCATCAGCCCCTCAATCCTATTATCTGAAAATACACTTCAGGTAAAATAGATGATATATGTAGATTTTTCTCCTTTTTGTATTCAGTTTATAAAGAGAGACGGTCAATACTTTTAAAAAGTTAGCCTATTTCTGAATATGTGCTGTTATAAGTCAAAGTATTTTTAAGCCTATAGATACCTTTCCGGTTCACAAGAAGCACCACAACATTCAGAACAGTTTTTTAGTTGCAAATCAAGGTGATTTGTTACCAAGATGGAATTAATTATTCTTCAGAAAAAATCCAGCACACATCAAGAATAAGATTATAATCAGGCTGACTGATGTCAAGGATCAGTCAAAGGATAATGGTTTTTTTAATCATTGTTCTTATGTAATTACACATATTCTGTCTTACAAACAGCGAACAAATCCTGATTGCTTTCCATTCAAGTGATTCTTCTACTACATACACACAAAAATCAGAAGATTTATGCACAAGTAATCTACTCATAAAAGAAACATCACAAGAATGACTAGCTTTGTTGTTTTGTTTTTTAAAGGAACAGACTGCTTTTCTCTAAAACACAGACACAAATTAAAGACAAAAAAGAAACTTAATGAGAAACTCTGTGCTGAAAGGTTGCATAGTTTCATAAAACTTGTCAAAGGCACTTCATCTAAATACATCACAACAGTGAATTCTACTTGCGATGCTAGCTCTGCACTTTTCAGTGAGGTTTGGAGAGACCAGCTGTTTGCTACATACGAGCTGCTGCTGCTTTCCTCTGAAGTTCTGTTTATCTAAGCATAACTGCTGGAGTCAGACGAGGTAAAAATGAATGCACAGATACATGTTAATAAAGAGAAAATCCTGAACCTGCACCTGCTTCTTTTCTAAACATGCTAGAAATACGACTGCTTTCAAAAGCCGGTCAAATTTTGTACAAGCCATGTTTGAGGTTTTTCTTTTTGATTATCCAGATGAAAATCTTTTCTGATTAGTTCTTCAACTAGGATTTATTACAAGGAAAACTACACACAGATATGCACACAGTTTAAATGGATAAAAACAACACTGCTTACAACTTCGAAGTGTTTTGTAATGAATACTATCAACAGGAATGTATTTACAGGAGTATTTAATGCATCCATCACAGAACGGTTCAGGTTGGAAGGGACTTCAAAGCTCACCCAGTTCCACGGGCAGGGACACCTTCTGCTAAATTAGGTTGCTCAAAACCCCATCCAACCTGTCTTTGAACACTACTACCAGGGATGGAGCACCCACAGCTTCCCTGGGCAACCTGTGCCAGCATCTCATGCCCCATTACTATTCAGGTATCATAGTTTGGATTACTTCTATTATTTTTTATAAAACCTTTTCTCCACAAACTTAAAGATAGTATAATAACAGGCTTAAAGATTCAGCACTTCAGGAGAGACGCATTAAGTCCTTTAAAGACAGAATAAAAATATTGTGTGTTATCTATTTACTCTTCTGTGCAGATCTATTTAGATTAAGTACACTTTCTTACAGTCTGATATTTGTTCAAAACACTTCAGTCAATTTTCTGAAGTTTTATTTTATGTGTATACAAACACAAAAAAATAGCATTCACATTCAAAACTGAATGCAGAACTTGGCTGTTATAAACTTACTTGACTTAAACATCAAGCCAAGAAGCTCAAGGGTTAAGACTACAAGCTTATAAAAAAAATTTAGTTTGTTTTCTGCTACAGAAATCCTGCTACAGGATCAACATATATGTACCAGCTATAACACTGATGAGGAGACAAAATTAATACCAATTTTAACTGTGTAGATAACAAAGACTTTTAATAGGTACTATTTTGATTAACCAACTCTCCCACAGAACATTTGGAAATAAGAAGGTCTAAAATTAAACCATCTACACATCTTGTATTTGAATGATTTAAGGCAGCCAACAGTCCTACATAATTACTAGGTTAATTAAATATTTGGTGGTATTTAGGCCAGAGCAGAGTTCACGAAAGGTAAATGTGGAAAAGAAATACAAGAAATGCTTAAGCCCAGAACATGCAAATTCTGCTGGTAGTGACCTTTAAAAGAGTTTCTATTACCTAAGATTGAAAAATCCTCATTGTGTAGAGCACCCTGGAATTAATTTTAGAGTATTTTTAACTTGTTCCATTTTCCTATCTTGTAATATGGGCCAAGCTGACCGTATTGACAAACATCAATTTGTTCTAGCAACAAGTCTCAATTATGCCACAAATGAAAGAAAATAGATTACATTGTTTCAATTTTTCGTAGGGTTTGAGGGAGTTTTAAATAGAAGCAACTAAAACTCTAGCTGCCTGCAAGTACCTACAACTCTTGCTATTTGCAGGCTTCTGCTCACAAAAAACAAACAAAACCCAAAACAACAAAAAAACCCCAAACCCTACATCAAGGTAACTAGGCGTTAGTTCATAGAGGTACTATGCATCTGCAACTCCTACAGAGTTCAAAAGAGTCTCACACCTACAGTTTTTAAAACGGCTGTTAAAATATGTTGCTAGGAGATCTCAGTTGCAAAAATATTGCTCTTTTCACAGCTTTCTTGTTTCAAAACGTATAGCTGTCCCCTCCAGTTACTATGGAAAGAAATAGTACCACAGTTACAAACTACTATGTGAACCTTTTTCTTTTAGTATTAAATAAAAGGCAAAACACAACCCAAACTTAAAAAACCGCTAGTGTAAAAAGTGAGATTTGTTACATTAGTAATTAATTTTCATTCAACAGAACCTCAGGAAATAAAAATGTGAAACAAGAAAACTACTATGCAATAGTTACAAAACCCCTAGCTATTAAATATTTTATGGAGAAAATCTTCAAACAAACAACTTGGAAGCACTTGTTACACTGGGTAAGTACATGCATAATAACAGTGCAACTAAGCATGAAGGAGACTAAAATTTGTTTCATTTAAAAAGTTCTAACAAAGCTGAACCACACAGTCTGTTCAAACGCAGTATATGCTTATCTGCATACTTATTTCCAGTGTGTTTAAAAACACACAATAGAGTTATAGTTTCTACTTCAAAGCACAGCTCAAAACTCTTCCATGCAAAGAGCTAGCCCGTAGGATGCAGTTAGGAAAAAAGGTTGCTGCAGGCTATTCACACAAATTACCAGTTTGTGCTCTTCATCAGGAAAGAACCACTTGCAGTAAATCAGAACTTCTCTGCTCAAGTTCTCTATAATGAAGAATTCAACATAAGAATTAGCACAGGAACAGTTATTACATGTTTCAAAGTGATTCAGAAATGTTCAGCTGAAAATGAAGGGTTTTTTTCAGAGAGGTGATCACTAAAAGGATTTTGAGTTTAAAAAAACAGCAATATTGGAATCTCACCTCTTTATGCACCCTGTAATTAGAAACAACCTTCTACTCCTGGTAAATTTTGTTGTCTTTACTGAAGTCCTTACATATCCAGCCATTAAATTAGCATATCGAACCAAACCATTCACCTTCTATGCTCACACTATGGCTCCAAGATGACATGAGCAAACATGGAACTCCAGAATCAACCTTACCCTGCCCCAATGCCCAGCCACCCATTGTCATCTCTTCCCCTCTACGTAAATGACTTTCCATAAAGCTGTGTGTTGAGCCAGTCTGGGGGGAAAAGGAGAGTCATCTTTCAGGTTGTCAGTTCCCTGTATGGTTCACCTATGACCTGCACAACTCTAATTCAGGTACAGAGAAGGAGAATTGAAAAAAGGAAGACTGCATAGCAATCTCTGACTGGATTAAGTTGAATGCAGACATATAGCATTGAATGGTAAACAAATTTAACTCCTTAATCCCCCCAACCTAATATACATCCCTGGAATCTGAACCTCGTCTAGCTCAGATGGGGAATTTTCATGTGCATTCTTCAGAGTAATTGCCAAAATCTGTCTTCCTGAGATTACTTTAGTACTTTAGGTTCTCCTCCTAGCATTTCAAACAAGTCCCATCCTCCAAAGGCAATTGAAAAGGTTACTTCTTTTGCATAACATTTAAATTCTTGATGAAATACTTAAAAAAAATATACAAACACAGACATCCTTACAGATGTCAAGTATAAGGCTCCTCCATATTGAAGCACCATGAGTAATAATACCTTTTAGCCCACAGTGACTTCCTGCATGCAGGTAAGATATATTAGACAACAGAGCAGGCCCAGGAGTTCAGACCACAATAGATCAAAAGGGACAGGAGAACTTTCCTTGATGTCTTTATCAAGCAGGAGCATCTCTAGAAGCATCTACCATTGCTCCAGAATTCCCAAGAAGAAAAAGTACTGATAGAGGGGAAAGGTTCAGGCTCATTTTGTTTTTATGTCAGTCCTGCTATACTTAGGTATCAATCTTAAAACTCAAAATAATACTTTGAGAAAAATCAAAGAGAACAAATACCAGGCAATATAGAAGTCATTTAACTCCAGTTCTAGATGAATGAACAAAGAGGCTTATCAAAGGCTTACTATTGTAACGCAAATCTGCTCATGTATACAGGGGAATACATGTGTTTACAATTTTAAGAATGTTATCTACATCACTTTAATTTAGTAAGAGATAAGAAAACTTACTTATTTGAAATGGTACTGCCTCCAGTTTTGTACAGGAGAACCAGCAATTTCAATGACACTGCAGCAGCATACCACGTAAATTACAGATGTTTGGACCAGTACTGTCGCTACCACTACTTAATTTGGCAGATTATTTCACAATATGTTAAGGTGTTTTCCAGAACTGCCATCTTAAGCAAGATGAAAGGCAGACAGACGAATCACAAATAGGTGACTGCCTGTATTTCATGGTTTTGCACTTAGATGCCATTAAAATTCAGAGATCTAGTATTAGTCTCACACATCATAATCGACTTTCCTGATTAAATCCATCTTGTTTCAAATACAGACATGTTTTTTTACCAGTCTGTGCCAAACTGTTTAAAAACCAGCAATATCTGACACTAATAATAATTCAAGATCTTCAACTAGTCATAAGCAACTAAATTAGGCAATAGGATAAGCTCAGTGAAGAAATCACGGCAACACCTCTAGAACAGTATATAAAGATTCTACCAGTGAGACACAAAGAATTTCTCATCTGTTTGCAATAGCCTATAGCAACACTAACAAAGTAATAACATTCTGTTGCATACACCTGAACACCAAAGATGTGACACAAAAGCACTGTAACACTGAGTTTAAATAGACAAATCAAAGTACTGAGCAGCGTACTAGCTGAATTCATAATGATCTGTATTAGTCCAGCAAACACTAAGAGTTAGGTTTGGATAAACCAGACAAAATATTTGTGAAGCCCCACAGAGCAACTCAAATTTACACCTCACTTATGTACTCCAACACCTTAATAGTCTTCTTCCTAAGGATTTCAAATAAAATCAAGAAGGATATAATGGATAAATTTTAACACAAGAAATCAGAGAATACACTACACAATTGCAAAGCCAAGAGCATAAAAACAAGCCCACTAGCTCAGGTCAGAAATTAGATAGAATTTTTAGATAGATGGGAGCATCATCTTTACACAGAATACACAGCGTAAAAAAAAGGATCTGTTATACCACAGCACAGCTGGATAGCTGAGAAACCAGAGAAGACACTGGCAGTCCCACCTGCATTGGAAGCAGTGATGCAAAATTCCATGCTCCCAAGAGCCAACAAAAGAGCAACCTGTTTATCCAATGAACTTTCTCCTCTCTTTAGGTAAATAAAAAACAACAACAACAAAACAAAAAACAAAAAGCAAAAAAAAAAAACCCAAACACTAACAGAGAGTCTCACCCTTAGAAAATTATACACTGTAAAGTAGTCTTCACAATAGAGAGGAGCTAAAATGTCAAACCTCATGCAAATTAACAGACACAACTATCCTTCTAGAACTGATCCTGCTAACTAAAAAAAGAAGTAATATTATCAGATCAACTTTAATGTATACAAAATAAATACATAATTCAAATTTGAAGAAAGTTGAAAAGCCAGAAATTAGTAACAGGTCTGGATTAAGGGACATTAGAAGGTCCAAAAGATGAGTAGAACAAGTTAAAAGCTTGGCAGTCCCTTTGTATTTGGATATATAAGGAAGCTACATGCTGGAAACCAGAAAAAGTTAAATCAAACATCTAGGATCTTGCAGAGAAAAGTAAGGAATGTCAGAAGATGATCTCAATCATTACTACAGAGATTAAAGAAAATTTATCAAAGCAACAGCAGAGTTCTTTGATTTCTATCTGTGTCATGACAACACAGCCTCAGAACTAGCAGAGCTAAGACTTTTTTTTCTTTCTTTTAATAGAAAATACAGTTGTCTGTAAATACAGACAATGCCTTGTGTTGGAAATGTAGTTTGTGTAGTGTCTACCTTACTGGAGAACCATTCACCTACTTGTTAGAAACACACAGGAAATAAGACAGCAATTGTTGCCCAACTATATGATCAGTGATAATTATTTTTAAGTAAGTCTTTGCTTACATACTGCAAGATAAAGGACACCAACACAGCAACATAATGATAGATGCCTTACCATCAGTACTCTTACTTCTACAAGTTAGGATAGAATACAAAGTAATCCATATTTTTTCAGCTGTGTGTCCTGGGTTTTGAAACACAGGACACTGTGCTCCAAAAGCAGCTGGGTTGCTGATCCTCACTCTTACTGGAAGGCTTTTCTACAAGTGCTAAAACCCAAGACATTTCCAAATCTCCCATCTCATGAGATTTGAGGGAGTTAATTCATGACCAGGTGACACGCATTTGCTCCTGCACCAAAACTGTCCTTCGTTTAATGAAGCTTTGAGTAATATTCCAGCAAGTATCTGTTACTTCCTCTAGCTGTCTAAAACTGATTTTCTTCCTTTAGAGAGACTACAGTTTTTACAATAGATTCTGTAGGCTAATGACAAGAAACCAAACTTTCCAGTAAATAACAAACACGTTTCCCTCTCCAAGTATCCTCAAACTGTCAAATTTTGACCTAGTTTTCACTTTTGTACTCCAAATATAATCATTGTCATATTTATTTAATTCTGTAAGTGTCAGTTTCAAAGAAATATCCATCATAAGCAATACAAAGGTTATATACAAGTTTGAGCATTTTTAGTTAGGACTGATTTAACAGCTTCTAGAATATGATTTCTTAAAGTAAAAGGTAGGGTTCTATTTCTAAAAAATATTTAGTTCCTGTTCTGACATTTCAAAGAACCTGAAAAAACCTCAAACAAATCCTATATACACTAGAGTTAGATCTATTTCAGACTTCATCTATTTGTAAGATTACTGTCAACATTTTCTGTTGCAGAAACCTAAAAGCAGATGACCACAATCAGATGCAGGCACTGTCTTCAGCAAACAGACTTTTGATGCGCTGTCAGCCTCAGTGGTTTCAGAGCTATGAGCAATGCCTTGGCAAGAAGCCACATCCTCTCTCAGACTGCTGTGAAAGTGAATACTACAACATTATGGGGAACAGTCTCAAACTTCAGGTTTCTATACTTCACAGTCTCAATTAAAGGCAGACTCAGAATTACTTCCTTATCTCATTTTCACTTCCCTTAGCTGTGGAAGGCTTACTGGCTGCTCTAAAGACTCTCTTCTCCTAGCTGTTCCTTTATTCACACAGAGGTAATCATCCATTACCTCCTTCTGCAGCTGCAACTATGAAAACAGCATCAGCTTCACACTGTCATTTTTACAGTTGTCCAAGGGATTCTAACTAGGAGTTGCTGATACTAACAAAATATCTGTGTAGAGCAGTTACATCTTAGGGGAGTGCCTAACCCATTACTCATACTGCTTCATCCTCTCCTCAATAACAGCAAACAGAATCCCCTGTGCAATTACACAAACCAGACATCTTTTAATATGGAGAGATAAAATTTTACTAGGATTTAAAATTAAAACCAACAGAATACTTTTTTACTTAGAGATTCAGTTTCCTGATAAAGCTATTTTTCAAATGTTGATGAACCTTTACAGCAATATTTGAATTAACAGACCTGTATTCAGTATTTAAAATCATACCAGGGATGCATGTTCTCAATGCATTATAATTGAAAATTTGTATTTAGATGCTTAATACTGGATGAGGATCAAAGCACCTCCAGACCAAGAAAGAAAAGTATAATACAGACTGCAGCATAGGTCAGCAATAACAGAAACTACTTTTAAAAACTGAAAAATAAACAAAACAAAAAAACATTTCCATGAATACTGTAATATAATTGAAATATAATCTCTAAACTCTTTTATGCTTAAGGATATTTGAAATCTTTTTCTCTTAAATTCATCACATGATAGGTAAACTAAGCCTGTATGATTCACCCTTTCACTAGAATCACAGTATGGTTTGGGTTAGAAGGAACCTTACAGATCATCTAATTCCAACCCCACCACCACGGGCAGGGACACCTTCTACTACACCAGGTCGCTCAAAGCTGTCTGACTGGCTTTGCGCACTGCCAAGCATGGAGCAGCCACAGCTTCTCTGGGCAATCTGTGCCAGTGCCTCATCACCCTCACAGCAAAGAATTTCTTCATTATATCTAATCTAAATCTACCTTCTTTCAGCTCAAAGCCATTACCCCTTGTCCTATCACTAGATGTCCTTGTAAGTCTCCCTCCTAATTGACACTGTTCTCCATATTACTGCTATATTCAAAGAATATAAACATATAATTTCAGTGTTACCACCACATTTCACCACTGGATCTCAGTGCATATGAAGCTCAAACCCAAAGAAATTACATGTAATGAGCAAACATTCAATCTCTGATAAGATCACTTCCTTTCTTCAGTGCAATGTGCATGGTTGCATAGTGACTTCAGAAGTATATACTTTTTTCCTCTGTTATGCTTAAAAAAGCTACCACACATAGTTTATCCTAGCTAAGCTGTCCACACATGGTATTTTATGAACAATCAGATTTGCTAAGATGTCCTTTATTTTGGGGAGCTGCCTCAAAAAACCTTACACTTGCAGGATTTTTTTAAGATTATTTCTATTTTCTTCTATACCTACGGAAACCATCATCCTAGATGCTACATCTAAAAGAAAACTAGTAACTTCAGACCAGTGTTGTTAAACAGGTCAGCCTAAAGACATACTCCAGCATCCAAGTTCGACACAAGAATAACAACGCCTTCATCAGCATCAGATGCTGGGCGTTCCGGTTCCGCCACCGGGTTCTGGAGGAAAAGGTCTGAGTGGACTCTCCCGAGATACCAATAAATATCGAGACTCACCCCAGGCCACCCCAGACATTCTGAGGAGCTTTCGAGGAGCATCTCTACCGCCTAAGTCCGGCCGCTCAAGTTTCTCCTCCACGTGAACTCCCGATACGAGGAACGACGAGAACACAAGGGACAGATCACGGCTATCGCCCCCTCTCCAGCCCCCGCAGTACCGGAGGAGCCCAGGGCCGGAGGAAGGGACGGGTAGGGGAGGCTGCACCTCAGCTCTCCGGAAGGGACGGACACAGGGAAAGGCGCAGCACCGTCTCGGTTCCCCCGGGCGCTCGCCCTGCCCGCAGCAAGGGGCAGCATCAGCCACTTCCCCTCCCCCAGCTCCGGGGCTCCCCAGCCACCGCCCCGCCGCGCTACGCCCCGGCGGCCCCCCCTTCCCTCCGAGCAACGGCGCAGCGGCCCCGCTCACCTCTCTTAGAGCCAGGACTAGGGCTGCCGCCGGCGCCTCTGGAACCCTTGCGTGAGGCCATAGCAGCTCCTCTCACGCACCGCCAGGCGACGACGGGGCGGAGCCGGCGAGGCCGGAGCGACAGCGAGCCAGGAACCGCCGCCGCCACCACCTGAGCCCCCCCGTGCGGGAGCGCCCGCGGCCACGGCAGCGCGGCACCAAACGCACCGCGGACCTGCCCGCCCGCCACCAGCCAATCGCGCAGCGGCCCCGAGAACGAGGCGGGGCGCCTCTCTGCTCCGATTGGCGGGAGGAGCGGGTGGGTGGGGCGGCCGTGTGCCGGGCGCGCGTCTCCGGCCCTGTCCCCGCCGCCGGCGACTTTGAACGTGGCAACGCGGGAGCGAGCGGCGGCCTCTCGCGAGGGTTTGGCCGCGCGGGCGGGTGTGCGCGGGAGGTGGGGCTGCTGCTGAGGGGCCCCCTCATGGTGGCCGCCTTGGAGCCGCAGTCGATGGTTGTAACAGCCCTGAACTCAGGGAAGGAGGCGCCTTGCTTCGTTCCCTGCTCACAGAGAAAGGGGCTCAGGCCCCAAGCGGGAAAGAAGGGAGCGGAGGGGGGCGAGGTGGTGGCTGCCGTCGTGCGGCGAGGGGTTGTGCGGGCCTGGGTGCTTCTCGGTCTGTGAGGAAAACAGCGGGAAGTAGGAGGGTGCTGGGATGACCGTTTGCCTGAGCTGGGGGGGTTTGTTTCTATGGAGACTCCGCTTACAGCGTCCTGTACTGTTACTTAAACCGCCCTCCGCTGTGTTCAGGCGTTCATAAAGCATCTGGTTAAATGCCCAATTTATGTGAAACGGCTCGTTAAGCCTTTCAGAGAGAGGTTTTCTGTCAGCGCGGTGAGTTTGAAGTGCTTTACCCCCAACGGGTGAATCCTTAAGCTTTTTAAGGCTTTAAAATAGTCTGTGACAAAATAAACCACTTTGCATAGAAATTCAGGATGCTGCTTTTTACTTATTTAGATTGAGACTTTTAAAATAGGAGTTTGGCATAACAGTAAAAGTGAAGCAAAATTAGAAACCCCACCTTTTTGAGTCCTGGCTGTAAATACCTGTATTTATTATTCAGATCAAAATAAAGAGGTTTGGAAATTTGCACCTTCGCAAATGGATGTGCAGGGAGAGAAGGCTTTCTGCCAAACAAAGGTGGCACTGTGTTTTGAGCTGCATAGTGTAATGGAGCTAACCAGAAATAATAATTTACTGAAGAGCATTAATCAGTAATTTTGAACGAGATTTGAACTGAAGTGCTTAGTCAGGTAACAGGGATGGCAGTGTGGGTTCTTTAGCCAGTAGAAGTAAAAGCTATTAGTTTTGTGAACGCCGTAATACATAAAGCCTGCTTACTGGTACTGAGTATCCAAATGATGTTTAAGTACATACTATTTTTGAGACTCTCTCCTTTTGTCTAGTGAGGCTGAAACTGCCAAACAAGTTCAAAAGCTGACAGGGAGGAGCAGATGCACTCATAAGCATGTACAATTTAGCACAGAAGAGCTTACAGGATAAATTATTAACATGTCAGCAAATCAGAAAGTACAATGTAAGGAACAAATTATCCTAAGGAAAGCAAGAAAAAAATAGATAATCTACACCTGCGATTACTGTATATGTAAGAATTAGTAGAAAATAACTGCCTGTGTGGCTATATTCTTGCGGGTAGTGACTGCTGTCAAGTAAGTGGTTAATGTGGGATACAGTTTCCTGAAAACACTATGGGAGGTGGCAGTAAAGATCTTAACATTGAAGCAACTGGGGGAGCGGTGACACTTGCAAAGGATATTGCTAATGATTTACTGTGAACAAAATTTTCAGCTGTAAATGGACTGTAAAGTTCCTTACCTCTGTTTTCCTTGGCCCACAGATGCCAGAATTTCGGTTTTGGTGTATTCAGTAACTGCTTCTATGCTCTTCTGTCCAAGCAGACTCTTGCAGGATTAAAACATGCACACAGGTGCAAATGCTCACAGCAGTGTTGTATCTTATGCTGATTACTAGCCTTCTGCATGATCTTGTTATTCAGAGGCTTCTGTTGATCTCCTGTAGCATCAGGAAGACTTTTTCCTCCCGGTCCACATATAACTCTAAACTGAAGAGGAATGTTAAATAAAAGGGGCTGTTGTCTTCTACTGATCAGAAAGTCTTATATTCCTGTCTGATTACATATTTAAATTTTGATCATGCATGGTTTTGGAGTAAGCAGCCTTTCAGATAAACTTAGCAGAAAGGTTTTCCTACTGGGATCACCTGAAGATAATCCACACAGGCTCTATGATGCATGTTGTACCATTGAAGAAGCTTGGGACAGTTTTATGTGTCTTATGCTAGTGACAGTAAGGCTTAATTTGATTTAAATTTGCGAGGTGACTGTTGCAGCAAACAATCTGATGATCCCTTCTGATCTGAAATGTAATGAAAACTGCAGCAAATTTTTTAAATGTCCTTTTGGAAAAGATGATGGAGAGGAAAGCAAACAATGTGGGTTGGTGAGTGTTCATGGGAATGGCTTGTCATCTCTTAATCCACTCAGTTGTTTGAGAACTACATGTTTGGTACATTATAAGGGCATGCTGTAATCCACAAGAAGATACGTATCATTGGGTTTTTTTGTAGGAGAAAAAGAAACAGAGCAGAAAAATAATGTAACAGTAAGAAAGGGAGAAGTTTGTCAGGAAAAGGAGAAAAGCAATAAAAAACAGGAGGAATAGAAGCAGAAGTTAGATAATAAGGGCAAGAGGTATAAGAGCCCACAGCAGTCTATTGGAGTCTTTCCACTTAGACCAGGCTTATTTAAAACAGAAAATAAAAAATACCTCCTTTTGGCAAGAATCACATTTACCCCCACTGCAGACTTTCCTAATTGCTTGTTGAGACTGCTGCTATGCTAAATTTGAATGATACTGGGTATCATAAGTAACTGTGTTAGAAGAATGCCATCAATTAATGAGCCCTAGTTGGAAAATAAACACATGGTTTTACTGTGCCTTTTTTTGCTTCCATAAATACCTTAATGTGACCATTAATGCAATCACAGCTGTTTTGCTGGCCTGATTCATTCAATATCACAGTGACTCTGCTATTTGACAGAAAAAAACAATCCCACATCCAAGGTGATAAGCAAAAGCAGCAGTGAAACAGGAATGAATCCAATGAAGAGGATTCAGTCGCTAGTCTTCTAATTTCTAAAAGAACTGCAAATATATGACCTGTCTGTAGCAGGGAGAAGAGATGCTGAGTAAAAGAGGCATTATTAATAGGAAAGAATCAGTGACATCTACTTAAAGCAACCATTAATTTAGCCCTTTATTTTTCACTTCCTATATCATAGCTGAATAAGCCATTTAAAATTCCCCTTCTCCTGTGCCAAATTCAGTATTACAGGTTTCTGAGTTCAATCTGTGTGTTCTATTGACAAATTTATTTTCTTTCACAGTTTTTATCTGAATTGGTCATAAAGTCATCTGTTATACTGCTAATAGGCCATGAAATTCCTTGTATGAAAAAAGTATAAAGAATAATTGAAGGCTTAGAGGACTCAGACTTGTTCTGATGTTGTTCCTGAGCTAAGTTGTTCACATGTTTATTATTCTAATGTAATTACAGCTGTCTTTTATATTATGTACATTTCCCATAAGTGAGTTTCAGTTTTATTATTAAGAGAAAGCCCGTTCTCCAACTACAGGAGAAAAGTATTTTTATGACTTAATACATTGCAATGAAAAGAGGTAGGGAATTCGCAGGATGTGATAAACATGTTAAAAACTCTAAGATAGTTGACTCTGTTACCAAAAATATGCCTTGGGTGAACTCAGGGCAAAAAGGGTGGTGAACAGGCTTTGCTGTTTATTTTCTGGATTATCAAGTTGACACTTGAACTGATGATCAGCTTTCTGGTTTCTGATGGCGTTGCAGGCAGTACAGAGAACCAACATCCAGCCAATTGCATTTGTCAGCCAAAATTCAGCAATCACTTAGGAAAAAGCAGAGGTATTTTGGGAAGAGAGGGAGAAAAAAGAAGGTAAAGAGTGTCTCAGTTTTCCAGACCTAAACAACTGTGTTGTCTGTGATAGTGTTGCACTTATAGCTAGATGAATTTGCAGCAAAGAAAGGTGTATTTGGGTTGGTTATTCTTAAGGAAGAATTCCCTCTATTTATTTTAATAATGCTTTTATGGCAGTAGACATCTCTTACTAGATTTGTGCATTTTTATATAAACTTAGAACATACCACTGATGATAGTGACAAATGGAAAGCAGCTGTTTGTTGGGGAGACATTCAGAAGGATGAAATTACCCCAAATATAAGGAACACAAAGGAACCTGAGCCAGGTGAAGCATGTCTTGTTCAGGCAAAGCTAAAGCTGAAGTTTGGTTTAAAATTGCTAAGGTAACATATAGGCTATCTATTATGAAGTCTGGGTCAAAAGCTTGTTCTCCTTGCTCTCAGCTGATTTGCACTGACTTCCCCAAATAGGAACTCTCGTAGCATTTGGCCTTAGGATTAGTATGGCCTGGTAGTCTGGGATTTGTTGCGGCATTGCTTGGATTCTGTGGGTCTTACTGCAGATTTTGCCGCTTCTGATTCAGCTAAATTGATCCATGTGAGTGTAATTACAGCCGAGAATGAAGTGAACCTCTCCAAGCAAGATTTCTCTTTCTGGCAATTAGATCTTGTATATCTAAACTGTGAAAGATTATTCAGAATTTAAGTGAGGCCTTTTGTCATGTCACTATGCACCAAGACAGGGATGTGTGGATTTGTCTCCTGCAGCATGAGAGGCTCAGAAGAAAAGAGCAAACATTTCTTTGTGCACCTCTAACAGTCACTTGTAGTGTGTATTCTTAGAAGGACAATCAGAAATGGGCCTTGAAAGATCTTTGAACAGTAAGTCATACCTTCTAGATGGATTGAGAGCAACTAATAGAGCTCAAACAGAGCAAAACACAGGTTGGCTACAGATGAAGACTACAACAAAAACCAGGATCATTATTATTTCAGTTATCTTTGATTAAAACAAAAACCTCATTAGAGTGGCAGCAAGAGAATAATGCTTAGATTTGTTTGTTTATAAAAGAAGAACCTGCACTGGTCATAAATTAGGATGTTCTTAAACTTGGAGAATGTGCAGATCTGAGCAGAAATAGCAATGCACTCAACAGGTTGTCCTGATGGGTTGTACTTCATTGTAACTGACTGATCAGCTTTCTAGAAACAACCTGCAATGTTCTTGTCAAATCAGTCACCACCCATTGCTGCTTACCCCAAATGCCTCATCTGAGCTGGCCATGCTTTGCCTTCACATTTCATAATATAATGATTTTGTAGATTTTCCACCTTAGAAGAGAAAATAAATTGCCTCAAGAGAAGCAGAATGCACAATGCCTAAATTTCTGGAGATTTGTTTCTCAAAACTCTCTCCCACCTCTGCTTCAATAGCCTTCCATTTTCCACTGAGTACTGTGGTCATCCTCATGGGATGTTCAGATACCATGTGCTGTCTGGTTAGCACAAAGCTGCAAGGCTGGCATGTTCTAGCATGGCTGGCCAGTACATACTTGCTGATTAGTCATTCTGTTGGCAAATTAAAGAACTGAGTATTCCCTAATACTTTCATTAAAAATCTTCAGTTAAAAATAAATACCACTCAAGCTTATTTAACATATGAAATATACTGCAGCCTTCAGAGGCTTTCATGCACACATGCGCACATACACACACACACAATGTGACTTAGAATTAAGCCCAATTTCTAGATAGATTAGTGTCCTGGGTTCAGTAGTAGCAGTCATTTTTTCTTCTTCTTAGTAGCTGGTGCAGTGCTGTGTTTTTGACTTTCGGCCTGGGAACAGCACTGATAATGCTGATGTTTTTAGCTGCTGCTTAGTAATGTTTAGTCTGACCGAGGACTTTCTGAGCTTCATGTTCTGCCAGGGAGGAGGGGAAGCCAGAAGGAAGCAGAGACAGGACACCTGATCCAAACTGACCAAAGGGGTATTCCATACCACAGCACGTCATGCCCAGTATATAAACTGGGGGCAGTCACCTGGAAGAGCTAGATCACTGCTCGGGTCAGGCTGGGTATCAGTCAGCAGGTGGTGAGTGGTTGTATTCTCTTCCCTTGTTATTTCCCTTATCATTGTTATTATTGGTGGTAGCAGCAGTGATTTGTGTTATACCTTAGTTACTGGACTGTTCTTATCTCAGCCCATGGGAGTTACGTTCTTTTGATTCTCCTCCCCATCCCTCCAGGAGCAGGGCTGGGGGGGCGAGGGAACGAAGCAGGGAGGAAGGAGTGAGAGAGAGACTGCTTGGCTGCCTAGGCTTAAACCACGGCAATTAGCTAGTATCTCCAGGACTTCACCTGCTCCTTAATTTTACAAGGTGAAAGAATGTACCTTTAAATTACTGTTTTCCTGAAGTAAACTCTATTTCTTTCAAACCCTTTAAAGCCAATTTCACTTTCCAGTGATACACATAGCAGTTGAAGAAATGTAGCTTAATCACAGGATCTTTGCATCTTACCCATATGCATTAGGCAAGTAAGTGTCACAGTTAAAATGTTCTGAATCTTATTCATTAATCTTTGGAGCTTGATGATATGAGTGTGGACATGGGCAGATCTGACAGGAGTTGTCTTAAAACTCCTGGTATTTCAAGACTCCTTTGAGATAGAAAATGAACGTTCTCCTGGGTGTATCCTGGCTGGTTAACTTTCTGTGCATTACTGTAAATAGTGTATTTGAATACTTCTTTTTTAAGTTGTAGGCTTTTTAAGTGTTCCGCAGTAAGCATTTTCTGCCAGATGTATGCTTCCATTACCTCTACTTTGACTTCCCACAGTCACTTTCTCTCCTGCTGGAGCAGAACACTTTCAAGAATGGTTCATTTTACCATTTCTTTAAATAACCCTTTTTTATTGTTTTATTTTAATTCTTTTGTGTATTTCACTGTAATAGTTGCTGAAGTTTCTATTAAAAAATTATACTGGTCTGATAAGATTTATACCTGGTTGCACTTACTGATAAGTAAAACTTGATTTGTTGCCAAACTTTTCATATTGAAAGAGCTATTGCTTCATTTATTTGAAGTAGCTAGGCATGCTAGCTCTTGTTTAGGCGCAGCGTGACTTAAGAAAACACACTTGGCTATACTGAACATTCAGTGCACTGTTGGCGTAAAGGGTTTTGGGCTAGGCCAGAACATCCTGGGATCGGCCAGAACATTCTGGGCTCGACCATCCTGGAATCGGCCAGAGCATCCTGGGCGGGGGCTGAACATAGAGGGGAGTGGCCACCCAGAGGGTAACACATAGTGGCCAATCAGAGAGTGGCGATGTTCAAATCCAGCCAATCCTGCTAGTGGTGCGAGAACAAAAGGTGTAGTCTGTATAAACCGTGGAACCAACAGGAGAGGGGTCTGATAGTAAAAAAGTCTCCTACAGTAAAGAAGTTTTTGGCATGAAACTCTGCGGGAGTCCGTGTCTTTAATCTCCGCAGTGCACCAGTATCTACGCTTATTGTATTATTAATCTCGTCCCCCCTTATTGATGGAATGAGTATACATATTTGGTAATCAAGAGAATGGAGTCTGTGACATAGAAATGTGTGTTTTCTTTTGCTTGTTGTGACCAGCCAAAGCAGGAAAAGTAGGCACCTTTCTTTTTTTTTTTTTTTTCCTAGAAAAAAGGTGCTTTATTTCTCTCTTATTCTGGGTAATAATTTTTCCGGACAGGACATTTATTGCCCCCATTGAACAAATGGGAAGCAAGGTCTTTGGCTAAACCAATGTAGTTAATATTTGCTGTGATGAAATATGCAAGTATGAAAAATACCGTGGGGGTGTATATTAAGCAGTCTGAACTGGGCCAGGAACAAAGGCTAAGTCCAAAAGCCAGCCAAAGTGGGGAGTGGGAGACAGAGGTGTTTGATTTGAATGGAATGGGAACAAGAAGCCAGATTATGCTTCTTTACAGTCTTTTTGCGGAAGGCCTTCATGGGGTGTTGAATTGCCAGCTGTCAGTTCCATCTGGCATGTATGAGTAAGTGCCTTCCTCTTGAGAGCAGGTGGTAATAATTCACCTTACAATTTAAGCATCTGGTAGGTGTAGTGGTCGTGATAGTCTATCCTGTAGATTATGAGAAGGGACTTTGCTTTGCAGTGGAAGCACACCATCATCCTAACAAAAAGTTTTCTGGTTTGTGGATATAGAAAATAAGTTTGCATTGGCAGGTTGTCATTCACTGTTAATAATTCATGCAGTCATGAACTTCAAAACTGTTCCTTTTTTATCCAGTTAGTCAAGCTGGTCAAGTTCAAGACTAAATCCAGAAGACTGGCATTTAAAATAGCAAGTAAAAATAAAATTAAGAAGGACTTAAAGCAGACTCTACCAGCGTTACACACGCTAAAGTTACTTCATTTTTCAAGGGCCTTCAGCTTTACTTCCCTGGCTTTGTGTGGAAGGGAGAAAGGATGCCAAGTTCTATATATTATACAGTCAAGAATAGAAGACTAATATTCAGAGCATGAGTGGGTCCCACCTCCACAAGCTGACGGATGCCTGTCATTTGTCTGACATCTGACTTTCCATATTAGGATTAAAGTTACATTTTCTCAGGCTGACTTCATTTGCCCATCTGTTGAAATTTATAATAAGCACGGGTGTACTTTCTTCCATGATCTCCTTTGTTCTTCACATTCCAACTTAAACCACTTTTGCCCACAAAAAAGAAAAAAAAATAGCCCACAGTAAGGACTGCTGCACTGTAATTAATGGGATGAAACTGTTTCCTTGTACTTCTTGTCTGCCAGTATGTTGTCCTCTATGCTGCCTTACAGTATGAGTTCCATCTTTTATTGTGATTGTATAATTCCTGTCATTCTTAGCTGCTAGTAGGAGTGAGAAATAATAGAATGGAGTAATGCCAGTGACAGAATTTGGTTTGTGTTGTTGCTTCTCTGAAATTCAGAAGCATATTTCCTGAAATGTCTTCAAGACAATATCAAGTGGCACATAAAGCTGGATCACACTAACTATAACTTTCTTGGTTTCAGTGGAACCTTACTGATTTGCCCCTGGCAGACTTCAAATTATGTTAACTGTTTTGGAATGACCTATTCTGTGGAACCAAAGAGAAAACTACCATTAAGTTTTCATTTAGGATAAAGACAATTCTGTTGCTTTTTCTTCAAAGTTCTTACTATGTGTTTCTCTGATGCAAGCTCAAACAAACTTATTTCTGAGTAGTAAAATTTCCACTGACTTCCATTTGCACAGTCATTCTTTAAATTTCTGATTTTATCAGGCCATTACTTTCTTTGTAATAAGCTGTTTTACAAATTGTGCCTTTTACCTGTTGCCAATAGGCAGAAGGCGATGCTGTGAGGGTCCATTTACACTGCACTGTAAGACTTAAATGCAGATGTACAAGAAGATGGTAATATGAACCTACAACACCTATCACAACACATTAACTGAATTAGTGAAGTGTTAAGCCTACTGCTGAAAAGCAAATATCTTATTTCAGAAGCCTGTTTACTTTACTCATGACTGGTTATTAAAATGACATGAATGCTAATTTAGAAAAATGGCATGTGAACCTTTTGCATGCTGGTGCATTTGGAATAAAATATTTTAGTAATGGAAAGGTATTTGAATTTTGGGATAGAATGAAGAAGGGTGGGATGTAGGGATCGACTAGGTAAAGAAAGACAGTAAGAATAGTTAGAGAATTTTATGCGTTTAGGCTGGTGAACATAGTCCAAGCAATTTTATTTGCTCAAACCCAAATATACATTACTAAGTGGATTTTTTTGTTTGTTTGTTTTTTGTTTTGTTTTGTTTTTACAAAATCTCAGGCTATGTCATACATGGAAGTTTCCAGAAGAATATGAGGTAGCAGAGTTCCTAACTCCAAGAACTTACTCTTACATGGGGAGGACAGGTGGTAAGAACTAAGAAAAGAAGTAGAACATACCCACACACAAGATTAATGTGATGCTAGCAAACATGGTGTGTTCACCTGTACCTTGGAAGAGAGTTGATTGCTGTTGGGAAAATAGACAGTTGAAAGGAGTGTGAGAGCCAAAGATGTGGCATCTGACAAGTTCATGTGGAGTGAAGCTGAGAGGAAATTTATGACACTGTTCTTAGTTAATCCAAACAAAAGTATTAATAAGCATTTAATATTCCATTAGACAAAGAGCCCCATCAAGTCCATCAGTGACCTGACTGGAGGGTTTTGTTCTGACAAAAATGTAAGATGCATTTTCTGCCTACTCCAGAAGTCCGTGGTGTTTCTTTCTTATCACAATTTCACATCACAAATTAGAGCAGTCTAGAGGTGGTGGGTTAGCCACACAAGCAGAACTGAGTCCATATTTTAAATTCCTATTTATGTATGTCCTCCACATCTAGTATCCAAGCATAGATCAGCTAAGTCCATTTTCTTCATAGCATGCTGCCATTTCCACTTGGATTAATGAAAAGGAGAAGGATGAAGCAGCCTGACTGTAATGCAGTGACAGAAATGGGCTGAGGGATCCCACCAGGGAAGGTGTAGGAGCTCAGTCTCTGTGGAAGCAGGTAAGGCTTTGAAGTTTTATTTCTGAAAGAAGGGAAATTGTTTGCATGTCTACCTGGAAGGTCATTCCGTTCTTGCCCATGGAGGAAAACTGCACAGAGGTCAAGTCGAACAAAAAACTCCTTTGCATGCTTGGAGTGTCTTTCTTCAGATGGGTCTGCCCATTTCAGCTTTGCTTCATCCCTGAATCCTGCGATGAAGGAGGGGTAGCTTATGACTTAGCGAGCTTTGCCTTCAGAGATCAAATGCTTCATGATTCCCAGCATTTTTAAAGTGATTCACATCTTTCAATGCAGCCTACTCCAGGCTCTCACTTAAATCCTTCTCTGCCCTCTTGCCTGAGTTCTGTCAATATTTTCTGTTATTACAGAATGCAGTTGCTCTTCTGCTAAATAAGCAGACAAAAGCTGACTGATACAGTTTAAATGAATTGGTCTATTTGACAGTTAACCTGTCTGATTGACAGTGAGGTGACACAAGTTGGCAAAAATGCTGATGCACTTAATCTTTTGACCTTTTATTTGTTCAAATAAGTGGTTGTGAGCTTACCTTTGTGAAACTACTATTACTGATAAGTAATGCTGCATTTCCAGTGTGTTTTAGTCCTGCTGTATGAGTAGCACTGTACGTGTTGGGAGAGGAGCCTGCGAGTATGCCTTTTCAATTCTGCGCCTTCCTATTTTAATGTTTCCTTGGCTGTAAGAATCTTTCTGTCATCTTTCTGTACCAAATTGATTCACCATTAGTTGTGGTCACTTTCTCTTTCCAAAACAGGGCATATGTTTGTTTATTTCAGGCTCTCTTTGTAATTTGATTTAAATGTCCTACTGAGGAAAAAGGAAAAGGAGAAAAAACTTGTCAGTGATACATCTGCTTTGTTGTCAGGGAGCTCAGCATTGTTTGGAGCATAACTTTAAAAATTATTCTTTCTCTATCTTTCCATAGCTATTTTGTTCACATCATTCAAAAGGCACTATATAAATACCATTTATTTATTGTATATGGTGGTTTTGTGTGTGGATGTATATTTATATACATTATGTTTATATATATAATATATTAGTCTTTCTATAAACAGACTATTGATAAGCCTTTTCTCATAGATCTTTACAAGTTTTTAAACTGATGGTAAAGTATTCATTTTGACCTACAGATCCCAGGGTGTGTCTGAGAATGTTTCCTATCTCATGCAAACATATACTGCCAAAGCAGGAACCTGACCTTAGATGTGTAAAATATCCAGTCCTGGACTGATTGCAAAGCTGGCCCTTCTGCTTAACCCCATGATTGTGCGTAACTGGATTTTTAGTGGGGGTTGCTAGTGGAAGTATTGAAGCCACAGGGGGTAGGAGGGTCTGTTTTCTTTGTTGTTACTGAATTATATGATTTGGTCCAAAGAGTATTTAGTATCTTGTTTATGTATTACAGGTAGCTTTTAAAATATTAGCAATGATGCCTACAGCTTTAAAGGGTAGCACTTGAATCATGTTATCTAGTAAGTAGAATCTAATTACATTATATAAGAAGCATATATACACACAAGTTATAGTCAAGAAAGTATTTTGTATTTTTATGTATTTCAGTAGTTTTATAATGCTGAGCTTATTTGCCTGAGTGTAGAGTTTGTATTTTTATTTTGTATAACATGCTCATTTACAGTGTCTGGTGGATGATGAAAATAAATTGGAAGCAAAACATTTAATGTAAATGAAATTACCTTGGAAGACATCTGCATATAGAAGTATATAATAGGATTGTTTTCTTTTTCACCAAAGCAGCATATAATACTAAAAAGAAAAGAGAATAGGATTTAGTATACAGGGTCAGTTCTGTTGTATACCTAATCTAGAAATGCTGATTAAGTATTCAAGTAGAAGGTTAAAAAGCAGGCATCATGATCTGTGATACACAGAGACAGCTACTCAGGACTACATGCATGAGAAACATTCCTTTCTAATCTTTGTAGGTGATCAGGTTATGCCCTGACGTGGGACCCTGGAGGGCTCATATTAAGATGGCTCAGCAAGTGACTGTTCTTGAGTTGCCAACTAATCATCCAACACCTTAAAAAAAATCTTACAATCCATGTGTGATGTGTTCATGTTGTAGGGAATGTGATGTTGCTAATATAAATCCCTTGTGTGGTAAATTGGATATCCTTTAGCTTGAAAGGTAATTTCATTACTTCTAATGCCACAAAACAGAAGTCTGTTTTCATTAGGAATGTCATGATTTTTCTGGAAATGTAGCTTCCTTCTCTCTTCCCCCCTTGCCTTCCCCCACCCCGAGAAATTCTACAGTTCATTATTTTTTACTGTAGGAAAATCTTGTTATTCCACTGGCTTTATTTTTGGTCTTTTCTCCTGTCAAGCCTTTACTTACTTTAAACTAAAATAACTGAAAGGACTCTAAATGTTTGCAACATACTTGTATATTAATATGTTTAATCCTCTGGACAGAAACATCAGAGCAGGGAGGGAAGATAAACTGTTTGGCACCAAAGGAAAAGGGGAACATCCTACTGTATCTAGCATAATTTACATAAATCATTGTGCTATTTATTCCTCATTCCACACAGTACTGTTTTCTTGCTGCTTTAGGTAATCTGGCTAGGTTAATATTTTGTGCAAATGACAGGACAGATATAAATTTTGTGTTTTGTTTCAGGGTTATAGAGTCATCCTGACTTATCAGGCAGGGAATTGTGAATGGAGAATGGTATTTAAATTTGACTGGATGACTGCCAAAGTTCTCTTTGAGACAAAATTTTTCTTTCATTTTGAGGGAAAGGTGTGGAGTTCTGTCCAAGAAACCATGAAAGCTTCTCTGAAAACAACAGAGCAACCCAATGGTAGCAGTCTAGTCTAGCATTCTTGTTCTGAATCCTTCATCTGGAGTGCAGCAGTTGTGGTCCATGGGTCTGGAGGATCTGTTTTGATCCCTGGGATCCTATGGGCTTGGGCTGACATGGAGCCTAGAAGCAGTTACTGCCGCACAGAAGGGATTTTCACTGTTAGGCCCAGGAAGATGAGTTGTAGTTGCTGATGGTGATACTGAGCTGGTTTGCAGAAAGGGTAGGTAGTCTGAAGTGTAGTTGTGCTGCAGTGCAGGGATTTAACAGTTTCTCTTATATGAACAGGCAGTACAGACCTCAACACCACAAACTAGGCAGCAATGGCAGGTTTTATGTCACAGAAATAAATTGTATCAGAGCACACTGGAGTAGAACTGTGTGATACATATGTTGCTGGACTGAAACAGATGTGAAAAAGGAGCCAACTTGAGATAATGACTTGGTGGACCCACGGGCACAATTGTTTCATGGCTAAATTGTAGGTCATTAAACCAGATAGCATTAGGAATGCTATTATGACCATACTTCTGTTGCGCAGTAGGTCTTGCTCCTTTTATTAAGTGCATGGCTCATAAAAGTGCACATTTCATAGAAATATGATTGTGTGCCTTCTTTCCTCACTCCTCTTTTTGTTAAGTACTACCACCTTCCAATTTTTTTGATGCTGGATAAAGCAGAAACGTGGTAAATGTGATTAATAGACAAGCTAACCTAGCAAACTGTAACACAAGGTATGATTGGTAAAAAGAGAAAACTTAATTGGCAGTGGAATACAGAGATGCTGTAGCAGAGCCAAACTGGTAGGTGTGCATAGTGAAAGTGGCCTGTATTGCTTTTTGGCTAAAGCTGTCCTGCTCAAGACACTTCAGATGACTCTGCTCCCAAGAACGTTACTGTCTCACAACCTAGATAAAGTCACCAGAGACATACTGAACTGTCAAGCAAATGTGTGGGTCCATGCCTACACAGATTCTCAGGATTTGTTAGTAAAGGTCAGTAAGGGAGATGGTTTAGCTTCTCAAATCCAGAAGCACAATTCTGAGTGGGGATTTAATTATCTTTTCTTTTTGAAGGTAACCTCTAGCAGATTGCACTTCATCTTTATTGTTCTAGCACTTGTATGAGCAATATTTATATGCCTTATCTTTTCACTCAAGTATCTTGTTTGGTCGTTGTTTAAGATGTGACACAGTAGTGTTATAGAGAACGTGACATCCCGGTAGGATAGACTTTCTTAAGTGTTATGTGACCATAGCACCCATATAAACAAGAAGTAGCTCTGGGAAGACAGCTACTGCAGCATCTTAGAGATTTGGGGCCACTCAGATCTGTAAAAGTGACACACAGGCAATACTCAAAGGCTGTCATAAATGAGAACAGTTCCTAGCTGACTGCCAATGTAACTAAGCACCAAAGAGCTATCTCTTAATTTCTGCCAAAATAAAGCAGCTGCGGATTCAGATCATGCAAGGGAATGTGAAAAATCTAAACCAGACACTCATCACAGAAGATCTGCACAGTAATACCTGCACATACCCCTGCATACTCAGCCACTGTATTAAAAATGTCTCATCTTTTTCAAAAGGCTACACTTTAGTCTGATAGTCTTCTTTGAGAGATTATTTCAGGTACATATATGGTGCAAAAAAAGACCAAAAAAGAGACTTTTGTTGTAGTCACATACTTTGTATTAGTAGAAAGTTTTTACATGGAGCTTTTGTATGCATAAGGATAAAAGGTCAGATTGTTTTCTGAGGTACAACTGTCTATGTGATGCTTAGATTGGAGAGTTGTTTTGCGCTTCCTCAGACCTTGGCTGAGATCAAAAGGGACATCTAATTACTGAGAAGGGGCATAAAGTGCAGAGATGCCGTCTGATCTAGTAGGTTCACAAATACAGTCCAGCGTTTCACAGGATTAGCAGCTCAGTTTTCAAGACAGTGTGTGTACAAGTGAGCTTAGCATAGTTCCTGAACTAATAAGCTTTGGCTTCTGCTGCTGCACAATAACTGGGGCACAGAGCTGCACTAATTCAGCTGTGTTGCTCCATGGCCTGGAGTTGGCTTACGGTTTTTAATTTCTATGTGGCATTCTGGGCCTGCATCATGTCCAACAGTGACAGCCTTTTGGAGTCAGCACAGAGTGATTTTGGGAGATTGTTCTCAGTGTCCTTTAGATGAGTTCTAGATGAGTCTGGCTGTTCTGCTCTGTAGGGCTCCTCTAGTAACTTTTTGGACAATCAGTGGGATGTTCTTCAGGCTTGTGATCTAGCAGCATTTGATAAAGAATAAAATTGCTTTGTTCTAGAGAAAGTTGAATTGAATATACCTTACTGGATTCTGAACCAGTGCAAAAGCTGGTTTAAACTACTGGGTTGCTTTGGGGGTTGTTTTGGTTTTGTGGAGGTGCTGGGAGGGTTTCTGGGTTGTTTTGATTTTTTTGGTTTTTTTTGTCTTTCAACACTATTAACACATGTATGGATGTGCCATTTTGACAAGGTGTCGTTTTCCAGCTCATTGCTTTGGAATGCCATGTGAAAAATGTGCATTTGCATTATGAATTACTTTAATGGGTAATTGGGTAAGTGCAATTTAATGAGAGAAATGAAATTTTTCAAATCACTGTTTACATAATTCATCTTTCAAGAAATTACCCTTATGTTAGAACATAACATTAAGGGAGACAAAATAAAATAATGAGATGAATAAATTACCATGTACTGAACATTTGTGTTGGATATGCTTTTTCTTCTTTCCAGTTGTGGCCCTTCATAATGCTTTTACAGAAAAAGAAAATCATAATGGGGCAAATTAATGTTTAATAGAGGCTTCCGTTTTGCTTCAGTCCAGATTTTGACAATGGCTTCTTTGCTAGGAGTGGCTAGATTGTATTCTGTTTCAGACTTAGAACCCCAGTGCTCTGATGCCCGGGTTCTGGTGCGCACAACCTGACCTACAGCAGTCCTGAGGACTTCTGGTGTTGCTAAAGATGTTATGCTGTCACGTTCAAGTTTCTGCTTAAGAAACATGGAAAATATTCTTGGACTTCCTGGGGATTAGAAAAAGAAGGAGGCTTGGATTCATTTTGCCTGACTTTGATCTGACCTGCTTACATTCAAAGATCCGAAAAAGGCTCTTGTCAGAAGGGAGAAGGTTTTTTCTGAGATGATGATGAGAGGAGCTGCTTGCCTCCATGGGCTGGCAGTGGGGAGGCTCTGGTAGAGGAAGGTATTTATCAGTCTGAGTGATCGCTTCTGGCTCTCAAAGTTAAAGGATGTCTTACATTTTCTTTTGATCCTAAGAGTGTTCTGTCACTGCTGTTAATTAAACATTAACGCACCTCTTTTCCCAAACCAATACTTCCGGAATTATTTCTGGTTTGTGCAGTGACAGTCCTTTTGTCTAGTGTTTTGGAACTTGTACTAGAGACTACTAAAAGGAAAAATGTGAGCCAAAAAGACAGCTTTCATACCTCAGAAATGGAGACAGATTTGTATCTATTACAGACTGAGAACCGAAGTTGGTTTTGCACCAGCTTCTAGGGACAGATGTACTACCCCACTGCATAGGAGACTGTTAACAGTGCCCAGCTTGCACCCTATAACTCTGTCCCAGGGCAGAACTCTCTCTTATGTGATTAGTGGTTTCAGTTCCCAAAATTAAGAACATGAGTTAGTTTGAGCTTAGAGCTGATGTATGTAACTATGAAATTTAGCTAACTGCGTGTGTTCTTCACAGGGCCCTGAAATCCCTAAGCCGCCTTTGCATTAACACTCTGTCATTGTGTAATAAAAATCTATATGTAATATGAAACAGTGTTTAATCTATCATAAATTTTTTTTATCTCCAAGGAATGTTAACATCTCATCTACTCTTTAGCATCTCACTGAGACCTGAGTCACTACCTGGCAAAATTAGTCTGTCTGCTGACTCTATGGCAACAAATGAGTCCTATTTATTCTAACTGAGCATGTGTTTACGTTATAGGGAACCTACATAGTACTGCTTACGTTTTAATAAAGAGTAAGGTTGAAATGTTATTTATTTTGGGAAAAGTATCTTGATAAGGGCTTTTTTAATATGTTAATGTGAATGCCTTTAGGATTGGTTAACATAAATATTCACCCTTACTGCTGACAAAATGTGGAGTTTTGGAGAAATGCATAAAAACATTATATTGATATTAAACGGTCTCTAAAAAAGGGAATTAACTGTTTTGTTTTTCATGGTCTGTTTAGGAAAATGTCAAAACACTGTAATGTAAGTTACATCTTTCTCCATAAAGAGCTGTTTTTTGTAGTAAGAGCAAAATTGTTTTTTTGTTATTTTCAAAAATACATTAGAAGTTATTATCTTCTTTGTGTCCTAGTTATTAGATATGTTGCACGTATCCAACATTCTTTTGTGTTAACTTTTTAGTTCATGCTACTTACTTGATTTTAATCTACTATTGATTTTGTACTTACTTAATTTTAACAATGATGGTTTTGTGCTATGAATATGGGTTTTATTTCTAATGGAGAAAAATAATTCAAATTTTTAAGTTGCATATGTGCAATTACAATTCCATAAACCCACTCATTTGTTTTCTATCTAAAATATTGCAGAGTAACTCTGAGTAATTCCAGAGTAAAAAGTAATTCCAGAGTAAAAAACTTCCTGAACTTCTACCCAGAAGTAATACTCAATTTGAGGTTCAGGAAAGGTGTGATTCCCTTTTTGGCAGTTTAAACTCCTGCGGAGTGCAATGACGTTGCAGACTTGGTAGCTCCCAAAGTTGGCTCTAAATGTATAAACATGACTGCTGTGGTGAAGTGTTGGTAATGCGTTGCTGTTGAAGCCATAACACCATGACTGTAACACTGTTGTACTGCTGCAGTTGTGTAGTGCAACACTGCAGCATTAATTGGGAAGCATTAACTTCAGTGATAGGTCTGACAAAAATCTGTCCAAGTCTTCCTACCTCTCGTAAACAGGCAGCACCAACGGAAAAGAGTGCTCCTGGCTCCAGCTGAATGATTCAGCTTTTTTCAGTGTCTGCTGTGTAGGCAGAGAGCTCATTAATATGTGCCTGTAGTATTGTTTGTTCTTTTCCCAGTAGTATAAGTAATATGCTCCTTTTTCTATGACTTTTACCAATCCTCAATCTATGCATATGTTTAAAACTGCCTATGGCCTCCTCAATAAGGAGAAATTATTATGCAGTGACATAGTGAAATTAAAATTCGATAGCACTTCTGAGATAATACCCTGTTAGGATTGCTTACTCCAGAATACAAATATTTTCTCCAGTAGAGTGTTTGGTTACTTCAGAAAAGGGCAAGCAGAGCTGTTCTGTGCTGGCTGTTGCAAAATGGTTTTTAATGCAGCATCTACTTTTGTTCAAGATTATTGTGTGTTGCTGGTCCAAAGGGACTGTGGCCACAGGCTTCTGGGAGGGAGTGCAGCTTTACCCTCGTTTCACAATATTTTCTTTGAAAGTTCATAGCACCCAACTGACCCTGTGATTCACTTGTGCTGGTATTCTCCTATCCAGCCTTAAAAAACAGGTTCTTGTTCTGAGTAATTATTACCAGTGTGTTTGGGGAAATTTTACGTTCTCATTTGATCTTTTTCATGAGAGCTGAAATTGTTAAAACTTTCTCTATTTTTTTTTTTTTTTTTTGGGGAATTATTTTTATTTTTTAACCCTGGGAATCTCATTTTTGACAGAGATGAAGACAGCAATTTAGGAAACATAGTAATTTTCAGGTATATTTCCTGGGGATTGAATTACTTAGTCATTAGAAAGAAGAAAATTGCAGTAGACTGACTATAAAGGACTAAAGCTAGTGAAATTCTCCTGGCTTCCGGAATCGTGGATGAAAGGATGTGGGAGTCCTGGAGAAATGCCTGCAATTAGAAGGCATTGTCAGTCACTGGATATTTGAAGTTGTTTGGGACATGGAAACATTTCTGGTTTATTCTTACCCTTGAATGGAGGTTCTTTCAATATCATGTTAAGATAGCTGCATTGTTCAAAAATGTGATAACCTTTATAGGCTGTTAAAAGATGTAATTGTAAGAGCTGTTAACCTAGACATTTTTACAAGACTGTCAGATTATACAATAGCAACTATGTTATGAACTATGATGAGGAGTAAACAGCCACAAAGATGATTGAGGGCTGGAGTACCTCTCCTGTGAAGACAGGCTGGGAGAGTTGGTCTTGTTCAGCCTAGGAAAGAAAAGGCTCCAGGGAGATCTTATGGCATCTTCCAGTACCTAAAAAGTGTGGCCTACAAGAAATCTTGAGAGGGACTTTTTACAAAGGCATGTAGTGACAGGACAAGGGGGAATGGCTTTAAGCTGAAAGAGGGGAGATTTATCTAAGATTCTTCACTGTACGGGTTGTGAGACACTGGCACAGGGTGCCCAGAGAAGCTGTGGCTGCCCCATCCTAGGAGTGTTCAAAGCCAGGTTCAATGGGACTTTGAGCAGGCTGGTCTAAGGGAAGGTGTCCCTGCCCATGGCAGCGGGGTTGGATCTAGATGATCTTTAAGACTCCTTCCAACCCTAATCCTTCTAGGATTCCGTGACATGCATTTAAAATAAATACTACAACTGAAAATACGTTAACCATCTGAAGACTATGTAACAGTTTGCAAAGTACTATGGTTTTCAATGTCAGGTGACTGGCATTCCTCAGGAGCAAAATTCCTGACCAGTCAGGCACATACCAAGGGAGAGATGCATGAGGCTATTTCAACAGTATGCTATTTTTGCACTGTACTACAAAGCTGCTTCTCATAAACACTCAAGTTTTGCTGTATTCACATAAGGTTTTCAAGCCTGATTACAGGAGCACTCTCCTCTTCGTGTGTTATGTCCTATGTTTTCAGTTTTGGCTTTAATCTGCTAGTATATTTGAAATTTTACTATTTAACAGGGTTTAAAAATAGCATATCCTAGCTGTAGTATATATCCCTCTAGAAAGCAACTTCTTAGGAATAATAACCCAGCAATGCCTGCAAGCTTACTCTGAAAAGATAAACCCTTATGAGGAAGAACTTGTGTTACTACCACATTTCTTCTCTATAAAGGGATAAGAAATTCAGGCAATGTGCTTACTGCTCATTAGAGGTCAGTAGTGAAGCACGATGGAAAGGAAGAATTGAGCAGACATTTAAAGAGCTCAGTTCTCTTCTGTTCCAAAGTTATTTTGCTGTATTTGAGACAGGGGAAAAAAAAGAAGAAATCTGGTTTCCAGATACGGAGTTTAAATGAATTCTCTTAAAAGAGATTTCAGGTTGCAGTGCATGAGGATATAGTTACTGAACATTGGATTAAACATATAAGTCATTAATTCTTTGGTGTTATTTTATCTGATAGTAGAATATCAATCACTTGAATGCAATCTAGATGATTCTGCAGAAAAGTCAACCTATTTAAATTACAAATGGCAGGTGCCATAATTATCTCACAATGCCTCCAAACCAAGATAAAGTATATGAGAGAAAGTATTAAGGACAGGATGTGTGACTGTCATCTTCAGTTCTGACAGATCAGCTCTACAGAGATATGGTGAGTATAGTCTGAAAGTTTTAGATTTTATTACAACAGCTGTATTTTAATGTGGATGCCAAATGTGCAAACACATACAATATAACATACACTTGGTCATCAGTGTCCCAAATGTTTCAATATGCATCATTAAGACCCATGTCCTCTAAGGTCTATTATGGCCCTAGTCCAAAATTCACCATCGTTAAGACTCCAGTGCCTCCTACCGACATTTTGTCAAGACCCTAAATAGTAGTCTCCAAGCGACTAGCATCAGTGGAAATGGTGAAGCAGTTTAACAGTTTAAAGCCAGAGCTTTTTAGCATTCTTGAATAATTTACATAATCTGAAAAAAAAAATTAATGCCTCTGCAGACACCTAATTCTGGAGTGAAGAATAGCTGCAGTTTTCACTTCAGTCTTGGGGACAGAATTATTAACATACTAAATCAAGTAAATTAGATATCATGCAAAGCTGGGTGATTTTTCAGGATTTAATAATGCATAATCAATAGAAGCATTTACTACATTCTGGTGCTTTCTCAACATGGACTGAGACAATTTTTTAAAGCACAGTTTTTTAACATTCGGGCTACTGTGAACTGCTGCCAAGGCAGTTCCTTCTAAACTGCTCCCAGAGGCCTCTGCAGTTGAACATCCTCCTTCTCTGCCTTCCCTTTAGGTTTTGCTCAAAGGTGCAACTGAACATTTCAGCCTTTATGTATAAGAATAAAAATCACAGTCAGCACAAACATGCACCTCTCTTATGAAAGTTCAGGGCCTCGTTTTATACTTTGAGAAGTTTCTATGAGCTTTGAGATAAAGATGGAAAGGATGCCATTAAGAATTCAAAAATCCACTCCTTGTCTTCTCCACCCAGTTCTTGCAGCTTGGCAAGGAGATGGGCTGTTTCCTACTGAAACCAAGCAAATCCTTCTTAATGGCTTTTCCTGGAAGTTAGAATTACCTCTAAAAAGGGAATATTCCTTCAATCAGTATCAGGGATAAACACCCATTTCCATAAATTTTCCTTTCCAAGCTACCTGGCTGCCATCACTAATAGTAAAATTAATGGAATACCTTATAGTCATTTTTGCTTTTGAGAAAAGTATGGCTTGTGTTAAACATGGTACATAAAATACCTGAAGAAATCAGACACTCAAAATTGAAACTTGCTCTGATGGGTAAGACAGAGTTAACTGTTTACTGAAGTACCAGGAAATCCCTTAGCATATTCTGTTGACCATTCTCATAGGAGAAAGTTTTGTGTACCAGTCCCAGGAACATCCCATTTTTAAAGTGAAATGGTGAATGTCAGTGCGGTAAGTCAAGTTCGACTACATTTTTGAAAGAATCTTAGGGACTGTGTGTTTATTTGGATGCTGGAGTTGGTCCTACTCAGTGGAAGATGGCCCAAGATGAAGGTTTAATTATGGAAGCAGCCTAGCAGGGAGCTAGCTAAATAAAACAAAGAAAAGTGTTTGGGATTTGACCCAATAGATGAGCCTCAAAGGTGCGAAATAACTGCATATGTTTCTAGAGAACCAGACGCACACCCCCCTCCCCAGGAAAACTAACTAGAATAAAATTCCTTATTTTTCTACTGTGTGTAATGCAATCATAACATGAATTATGAGGCAGTGAGAAAATAAATCCTTATAGTTATCATGTGATTCTGTCTTTCCTTCTCTCTTCCTTTCAGGTGAGTAATGGCATAGTTGTGAGACTTTGTAGACTTTGACTAGCTGGCTATTCCTGACCTGCATGACATACAGGAAGTGTATTTAGATAATGAAAGGGCTTAATCTGTGCTCTTCTCATCAGTCTCTTGGTACATTTGGGCACAATGTTGTATAGGTATCTAAATACCTGATTATCCCCAGCATGTCTACAATTTTGTGGGCAGAACCTCTATGGGGTGCATGGAGAGGGATGATGTGGCATTGTGTTCTGATTCCAGGCTGCTTTGGCTATGCAGTCTAACTGTTTCTAGGTTAATTCAGCAAATACAAGGCCAGGTTTTGTGCTCCACTAGATGTGACCTCTGTAGCCAGCTAGGTCTAAATTGGTTTAAATTGGCATTTGAGTTCCCCTTGTCCAGGGCTGCTGCAAGGAAGAGAAAGGAGAACAGTAGGTATAGCAGAGGAGGTGTTCTGCTCATCAGCCTCTTTGAATGAGACTTTTATTTCTCTTTTTTTTTTTTATTTCTTCTTCTCAATAGTATGTAAAAAAAGGAGCAAAAAGGCACAAAGGTAGTTTAATATCATTCCCCAGTCTTTATCATATCATGCTTTTATTGCACATGCAAGAGTGACTACAGTGTAGTGCAGAGACTTCCAACATTGCTTTAGTCTAGCTAGTAAGGGCAGTCCTAGCACATGGCTGTGGCAGCTTGGAGCTGCATTCATTTTGTGGAGGACATAAATTCTGTATCTACCCTTATTTCTTAGTTTGAAGCGCAGGGAAAATTTTTTTCTACACCAGATTTCAACTTTCAGCATTTTACAATATAATTTGATCTTTTATCCTTATTTCTCTTTCAGTGAAGCATCAGGGAAATATACTGGTCTGTCAAGAGAATTTTAACTTTCAGGTACTGCTGAAGGTTGCACTAAAAACCATTCTGTCTTCCCAGGCACTCTGTATTTGGCTTAGTGCAATTGTGCTGCTGTTCTCTTCAGGAAGTGTTCCAGAGTGATGGTCTAACATAGCAAGTGTATTGCAGACCTTGTATTTTTTTTTGTATTTTGCTGGCACTTTCATCTCTGTAAAATGATGCAAAACAGGCCAATGTGTTGAAAGTTCTGATCTGAACACCCTCTGCACCAATGACAGGGTAATTTTTCTCAAGGGATTTCACAATGTAAAGCCAACCGAGAGGCAAAACAGACCTCATGCAGAACAGTAATGGAAGGAAACCAGAGAGTCTATTTAGGTAGGGGCCTATTCACAATATCATGTAACTGTGAGATGTCTGAATAAATGACCATTGAACATTTTTTCCAGTCTACATTCTTGCATGAATATTTTTATATTTTCAGCACCTAACTTATGGGAAAATGGAAACCTCAACACTTTAAGATTTGTAAGACACTAGGTTTATCAAATATTGTTTCTGTCTCTAGTTACATTTCCAAAAACCTGTCCAGATCTGTCCTAATTCCCTTGCCACTTTTTCATCTGTTTTCAGGAAGGAAGGGAGTCGGGATAAAATACAAATGAATATTTATGGGCAGATGATAAAATGATCTTTTTAAAATCACTATGCCGAACACAGAGGTAGTTTCCCTTGTACATATAATCAGACTTAGGCGCTCAGTAGGAGCATTGTGGGGATAAGATACTTTTGCCACACTGTAGTGGAATTTGTTCCACTAATTATTTCAGTTTTTCTTTTTTTAATCAGTATTTTTATTTCAAAAGATCCTGGCTTCATGCCATTACTTGTCAGTCATTTATACTGTAGCCCTGAAGAAAATTTAGACTGAGAACCCATACTGGTCAGAAATATAGTGTGGGCAATGAAAAAGTGTGGGCAGTGAAAAAGTGTGGGCAGTAAAAAAGAATAGGCAGTTTTGGTTCAAAATCCTTTGTTAGAAAATGATTGTGAGCATACTAGAAATATAATGTCAATGTAGTTTAATAGTTTTGCAAGTTTTATTTGTAGCATTTACATTGCTAATAACTGCAAAGGAGTTTGGAGCATAGTCATGTTTATTTGCCATGTTCAACTTGTATGTTTCAGTGGCCTTTTGCTGAATGGGAATTGCCATATCAGGCCTTTGTTTCAAGTGGATGCAATGTTAAGTGTAAGTCTTCAAAAGTTGGTAAGTGATTATTTGAATTCTGAACAAAGTGATTATAAGCATCCTTTAGTGCTTAACCCAAACAGAGTAATATCCTCCCCCCCACCAAGTTTCAGAACTGCTCATAATTTTTATTTGTTAATTTATTCAACAGAGATTAATTGTAGCAGGACCAGAAAAGTAATTCTTAACTAGCTGACTGGTTTCTGGAAAGCCAAAGCAGCTGGAGCACTATTAACACGTAACTTATGTAGGGGGCCTATTACCATTAGTTACACTAATGTCTGATCGCACCATTAGCTTAAGGAAACTCTCAGTCAGCATCCATTTAATTTTTCTTTCATGAATAATTGTTTCTGTGAAGGACAGGTGGCTGACTCTAGCATTGAGACAAGTCTGAGGGGGATGCTCCTGCTCCATTTAAGCTTCTGGTATAGGATTAAAGATGTTTTGCATATTCTTATCTCCGTGGTAGAGACAGGTTGTACAAAAGTGTGGCAAAACTAGTGTATTAATTAGTAGCTTGAAAATCCCAAGAAATCAATATGAAGCTATTTTGGTCTAAACTGTGGATAGTCCTTTCACAGACCCATAATATGTAGAAAGTCTCTCTTCTATGGCTTTTGCATGACTTCCTCTGAAAGCTGAAAAATTACTTGTTCACCCTTGCCTCAAAGAAAGAAGCTGTAGAAAAGATGGAAAGTACATAGTACTGTTGAAGCATTCATTACAGGCCATGCAGCAAAAGTTGGACAGCATTTTGGTGAGCAAAGACTACTGCCCATAAAGTAATGCAGATGCATCTGTCACACTATCCGGGGACTAATACTGGAGCAGGAGACTTCTGACTGCATCCTTGCCCAAATTGAAAACTGGAATTTAAGTGGGGTTTTTTTAAAGTATTTTGTTCCAGGACACACACCAGAGTGTTAACCAGCAAACCAGATGGGCAGTTTCTGATCTGTCCTGGGGGAATGTAATTGTTGGGTGGTTTCATAGTTTCAGCAGTGCAAAAAGAAGCAGCATTTGATTCATCAAGCAGGGATAGACTAAAATCCTATTACTACCAAGCTGCTGATGTTAATCCAGATGTACCAAAGCATCCAACAAAAATGATCCATACAGGAAACGCAACAGTTGGAAGTCCTTTGAGGTTTCCCACTTGAACTGTTTCACATTTATATGTGGAATAGTGGTATGCAGTATAACTCCATGTGTTTGAGAAAGCAAGAAATTAAAGAATGATAATGTTTTTGCCCATTTCCATTTAAGCTGATTCTTCTTAATCTTGGGGCTTCACAGAGTTTTCTAGAAAAAGATTTTTCTGAGATTGAGGAAGAAGGAAGTAGTGCTATCAGAGGAACATTTCACAAACTCAGAATTCCACCCTTCAGAAGGAAACTGTGTTGAATCATGGATGCTGACAGCATACAGGGTCGTAAGTAGGAAGTACAAACACATGATAGCAGTACTAAAGTAACTCCATACTATTAAATCAACAAAATCTTTTTATTAAGCAATATACGCATGACATTAGTCAGCCTTATGCCAAGTCTCCTGTAGTGATCTGGACAAAGTTTTAGTTCTTAGCTCTGATTTATAGGTTCTGAGCTCTGCTCTTGGTAGTTGTACTTCAAACTTTTTGGAAATCAACCTCTGTATTTTGAAAGGTCATTCTGGTGTCAGTTTAGAACACCAGCAGAACTGGAAAACTGTTTTCCTTTAAAAGTAAATTAATTGGAAAAATCTGTTTGGGAAGGGACAAAATTGTTCATTATAATGGAGTATTGGGTTTGGGGAATAGGAATGTGTGGAAAGAATAACTAAAATGCTTTTAAAAGTTAAAAAGTTAATTTTGGAAAGTGTAGACTTTTAGACCATTTCTCAAAATGGTGTTTTTGTATAAACACTTTTCCTGAATTCCTATACGGAAAAGTAAAATATATATCAGATTCATAGAATCATAGAAGAATCATAGATTCTTCCTGACAATATTTATATCTGGAAGAATATCAGGAATATTTATATTTCAGTCAGTGGGCTGAACTCTACACCCACACTGTGGGTTCTAAAGAACACTTTGTGAGATTTAAACAGCTCTTACAACTAAGCATATGGTTTAGGGACCTGATGCAGCATCTTTATTTGGTTAGAGCTTTGACATTGATTTTCATGAGTGAGTCTAAAAAAATTACGAAAATACCTCAGCCTATGTTAGACTGAGTTCATGAATAAGGGGTTTGATGTGTGTCATTGTATATACTAAGCAGTATAAGTGGTTACTCACTACCAGTGCATGTATGCTTTCTAAATAATTTCCTCCTTCATATCACTGATGTAAACCCTCTATGACTGAACCCTTTCTTTTGGGAATCTCCTTGTTTTCTCCAAGAAGCATCCCTCTTAAAAGAAATATTCTGCGTTAAAATACTATCTATCTATTGTAAAGTCGATTTTTAAGTGAAATTTGAGCTGTTTGCGCTTTAGGTTTGCATCTAAGCATTCAAAAACTGCATCGACTGTGCTCTGTTAGATGACACCTATGGAAGCAGTTGAGAGAAAATTTTCAAGTCAGGATTCATTTTCCTTTCACAGTCTTGATAACCAACTTACAGAGAAAATACAGACCCTTTTGCAAGCTTATTTTTCTGCTCTGTGATTTCATTACTAGCCATAGAAGTCTTTCAAATTCATGAAGGTAACAGATGACTGATTACTCAATGTTGCAGCAGAATAAATCTCTTGTAACTATAATTAAAGAGCACATGTGTTCCACACTGCCCAGGCAGTGGGTATTAAATGTGTTACAATGAGGAAGCAGACACCGTATTGATTACCAGCAGTTTCCTAATAAATTGAAATAATGAATTTCTGCTGAGCATTCTCACATACAGGTGTAAGTTTAAACCAACTGAAAATATTTTTAGAGTTCTGTCTTTTTCAAAGTCACTTCCAATTAAAATAGCCTTAAAAAAATCAACTTCCACAACCAAATATGTGTGGTTCTCTTACAAGTTAAATAAAAGGTTTTGGCTGGAATCACAACCTCCTGAAGTAAGACCTGTTGGGAGCAACAAGTAAAAATAAATCTCATTATGCTTCTACTTTACAGATTTCCTGACCTGTTTAACACTGAAGTGATGAAAACAGTGAAGGAGGCAAAAGTTCTCACATCCTCGCTTTGATATAGCAATGGAAAGCTCTGTCAGTATTGGGGGATCAGCATTATTTGTGAAAATACCCAGTACCTGTTCCACCTTCTTGGTCTTCTCTCCAGCCCTTGGAAATAAGACTCCTGGGACACACTACCAGCATGGCTTCCCTAACCCATGTGGTCTTACAGAGGGAAAGCACAATTTCATGCTGAGGTATACAGAAAAGCTGTAGATTCTGGGGCTGGTTTATTATTTTGGTGGACTTCTCACAGGCTGGCAGCAGTAGATGGTGTGGACATTTTGCATCCTGATTTTGGTTTGCTCTTCTTAGCTGTAGGCAACCACGTCTGTGAGGAGGATCTGCGTGTTGTGTGGCAAAGGACCCTAGCAGAAGGGCACCATGACCGCATGTGGCATCTGTTTACCTTAGTGCAAGAGAGATGAGCTCTATGCAATTCCAGGACATGAGATTTTCTTTTGCTCTCACCATTTTTAATTCATTGGGCAGATATATTTTTATGTCCGTAGGCTCCTTTGCACTAGGATTTCTACTAGCAGCCTTGACTTTTGTGTCTAGAACAGCTTCCTTGAACTTACTCCTCCAGGCCTTTTTAAATTATGATCCCTACAAAAACTTAGTCAGCTAATGAGGAAATAATGACCTGATGATGAGGAAGCTAAAAATATCTACTTTCATATATATGCATTTAATGTATGTAACTTACAAATTTTATATATATTTTGCTTCTTTCTCTTTATATGATGCTTGTTAGCAATATTGTAGGGGGTTGCTGCTTTTGCTGCATTCTAACTACATTTGTGCATAAAATGGTCAGATCAATATAATCACAGCAATGAGCTTGTGTACAGGTTCTTTTATCAACAGAACTTTTATTAATAGGATAAAGTTTGTTATTGTAAGCGTTTTCTGTACAGTTGTTCAGCAGTTGGGCCAACACGTGTAAGTACACAGGGACTTGTCATTGCAGTTATCTTTTGTGGGAAAATTTATTCTATAAAAGTGGAAACTGGGAAAATTCCTATTTTGGAAGGAAGTTTTGGTTCTATAAAAGAACTGATATCAGATCAGTGATTCCCCTATAGGTTTAACACTCTGGTACCTTACTGACTGTGCTCTGAATACCTCCAGTGTGAGTACCTCTGAGACATTTTCCAGGAGATGGCAGTAAATGTCACTGTGCCTGCTCAAAGCATCATTACTACTTGCAGAAAAAGTTAGAAATTTGCTCCTTGGAATAAATGTTTGCAGTTTGCTGAGTCAAGAAATCCATCAGTCAACTTCCACATTCCTGACTTCAAGATTTGCCTTGAGTTTGCAAAAATTTGGCTCACAGCTTATACTTCCTTTTGTATTTGGCCTGCGTTTACCACAAATTGGTTATAAGTCGCCAGCAGTGATGAAGTGCACTTTCAATGAAGTTCACTTTCAGACTGATATCGCCTGAGTTTGAGCATCAGTAAAGCTGTGGAACTTTAAGCAGAAAGAGTAAGGTAAGAAGGTAACCTGTCAGCATAATTAGGGTAACAAATCATATTTATAGTGTATCTAGGCCTAAAAGTGCCAGACCTTGATTAATCATCGATTGTAATTACTGTTAAGAATTAATGGCTTTCTTGAATTGCTGATGTGAAAAATCATTCAGAGGCATTTTTCCACACCTTTCTTGAGGTGCCACTAACTTGATTTTGAAGAGAATTTAACATTATGAAAATCATCTTACAATCCCTGTATTGTCTTTACTTCCTTTTTGAATTTGTTTAATGAGGACAAATGCGGCAATAGCTCAAGTCAGCGTGTTGACCTATAACGTCTGCTTCACTGTAGTTTCTTTTGTGTTCTTTCAGGCCAGCAGGAATGAGTTTGCATCCCACAATGATACCTGAAACTCTCCGTAAAACTGGACTGTCTGTATAAGCAGAGTCCAAAGAACTAGATACACAGAGGTGACCAGAGTAATAATCAGGTCTGAGTTAGGCTTGAGTAGTGAGGATGACTAGTATGTATTTTATTGGATTTATTTATAGAAACAAACTCTCCTCCCCCACCCCGAATTTTCTGTATGTTAGATGTTAGTTCATATTTAAAGTGTTTTGTTGTATTTTTTGTTACTTTTCAGTACAGTTGACTTGTTTCCTTATTCTGTTGCATTTAATGGGTCTTGAGGTATTTGTTGCTGACACTAGGTGTCACACTAAGAATGCTTCTTTCCCACTAAACGAGAATATGCTCTTCCCAGAATATCCTCTCAAATCGGAATGCTCGAGATCAGCAGGAGTTTTTGCATTGATTTTAGTGCGATTGAGTTTGTGCCCTTGATGCTTACCTTGACTCACTTCTCGTAGAATTGCAAGACGTGGACACAAACTGCAGTTTGGCAGCCACTTGGATTTTGGGTCCCCATTCAGTGTCTGAGAAGCTAACTACGGAAAAAGACATTTTCCTCCCAGTCTTGCCCAGACATTTCCAGTATTTGGATATGGAGTTCAAAATTCTTACTGGATTTTCCAATACAATATTATAGTTCCATAAATAAAAGTTCAGACGAGAAGATCTCAAAGAAACATTCAGCAGGACAGATTCTGTCTAGGTTTGCATGCTGTAAAGCCCCACATCAATGAACTGATTCCTGGACTTTGGCTGGAGATGCATTATTCCATGCTTCATGCCGAGCCCTGAATTCCTCTGAACCTACAGTCACTGCCTCTTTCATTTTCAAGAAGCTTTATGGGGACACTTCTATGGCACATATATGGATAGGAGGGCAGTGGGAGAGGTGGGAAAACTAGCCCACTGGTAGCAGATAGGGTTATTGTGCACTAATTGTGCAAAGTTCAGAGAGTCAAAGCTTCCAAATATTTTGCCAGGAGCTTCTCAATATACAGGTATTTATGTAAGATCTAATCTAAAGCTTGTAGAAGTACAAAAGCCTGTGTATTGATAGCGGTGTACTTTGGATTAGGCACTAAGTGCGGACATGAAGACAGGTCTGTGCCTGAAGTGTTTCCAGTTAGGAACAGAGGAAATAAATAGATGAATGAGAGAACTTTGAAGTTCTATATTTATTTTTCATTTGAGCTTTTCCCATTTGAGTAAGCAGTTTGTTCACCGGGTATCTTATGGCAGCTTGTGCTGATAAATGCAAGAACTTTATTTTGGAAGCTACTGAAAGCTTTTAGATATAAAGCCTTTACTTGTTCTTCCACCTCATTTTCTGAGAAAAGGTTTGAAATCCTGAACACTTGCAATTCTCCAGCAACACGTGATAGTCTCATGTTGAAAGCACTGTAAAACTTGTTTACAAGGACTCAGAGAATGAAAAATTTTTTCATTTAAAATGCCACAGAGGAAGTAGTGTCTGACAGGCCCAGAGCCTGATTTTTTTCCTGTCTCACAACAGGGATAATGTATCAGTGTGGACATTCCTGTCACCTCTGGAAAGCCTTTATACCAGCTGTGCACATGTGGGCCACAGAACACAAGAGGGATACAAGGCAATGGACAATGCTATTTCCATTCCATTCACCTGCTTCTTCTTGTGTTTTGTGGATTTAAATATCAAAAAGGAACATCTGCTCTAGTTTTCATCCCATCACTGTCTGTCTTGATGCTAAGAACAATGGTGGGACAGACAGAGCTATATCCTGTATTCCTTCTCCTGAGGTGAGACAGGTAGCAGGGAGGGGGATGGATCTCATTGGTCTGTTAATACTGGGGGACTTCCATACCTATTTGCTTTGTCTTGTATCACTCTGATACATGGAAAATTTGAAAGAGCTGTTGGTGGTGAAAAATGTTCAATGTCATGTTAAAGACATCTGAAATTATTGATGCTTGTCTTGTCCTATTGTCAGTTTGTTTGAATTTGGTCTGTGAATTGTGTTTGCAGTAGCATAGATTAGATAAACAGACAGGTTCTATGGAGGAAAGCCTTCTCAAGTAACAAGTAGAACATGGTGGCAGGTCTCGTGTTCTGGGATCAAAGCTCATGGTTATGGCCATTAGACCACACTTTGGATGTATGCGTAATAAAAAGTCAGTGTTGTGCAGTCAAGCTAGTGTTCTGGACTCTGGTTCTGCCCACATGTATTAGTTATTCTGACACTTGCTTACATCAAATCAAACCTAGACAGAATGTTGGTTTACAGTGCTCTGCATCCCTAACATTGAAAGATAATGCTTGAGAATCAGTGTCTTACAAATATTAAAGCAGAAAAGCCTCTTTTACTGTCCAGCTTTGTCCTTCTCCATGCAAGGCACATAGTAAATGTATAAAACAGGCTTTTTTGCACACTTGCAGGTAATGTGGATGTCATGAACTGTAGCGTGTTCAATGTATTCTGCTTCAGATCATGTAGAAGAAATGCAGGAGGCTGCATAAAACATGACTACAGCCTTAAGTGAGGAAGAAGAAGATGGTCCTAGAGGAGCCTGAGGGCAGTATTAGTAATGATGCTGCTGCTTTTGCTGGCTCTTGGTTGTCACCACATAAGCTTCTCAGTGTCTTTGGGTTGGAGATGGGGGTTGTTTTTTTTTTTTTTTTCCCCTCACTGCAGACCCATCAGCTATGAGATGGCAAATAGGAAAAATCACATTGTTTTTCTCTTCCACAGATCATACTACTCTTGGTAGATGAGGACAGCAGTTCTGCAGGTCAACTGTGTGCTTGAGACCACTGTTCAGCTGGAGGAAACAGTGACAAGAGTTGCCAGGGCAGGATATGAGGCATTTGTGATGCCTGGTAGTTCTTGTGCCTTGTGCTATATTCTAACCTGAACGAATAATAAAAACATAAATGCACACAATATCATTGTGCATTTAAGACTGTTCCAGCTTTAGCTGTGCAGTTTTGATAGCTGTACAAACCAGAATGTGCTTTAGGATATGTCAGATGTGTTCTCATCTCTACTACACCTGTTGTGTCTGTCCTGGGTTCAGCAGTAGCAGTCATTTTTCTCCTCTTAGTAGCTGGTGCAGTGCTGTGTTTTTGACTTTTGGTCTGAGAACAGCACTGATAACACCGATGTTTTTAGCTATTGCTTAGAATGTTTAGACTGAGCAAGGACTTTTTGAGCCTCATGCTCTGCCAGGGAGGAGGGGAAGCCGGGAGGAAGCTGAGACAGGACACCTGACCCAAACTGACCAAAGAGGTATTCCAAACCACAGTGCATCATGCCCAGAATGTAACGGGCAGTTACCCGGAAGGGCTGGAGATTCTGCTGGGGTGAGGCTGGGTATTGGTCGGTGGTGAGCCGTTGTGTTCTCTTCTCTTGTTATTTTCTTTATCTTATTATTATTGGTGGTAGCAGTAGTGGTTTGTGTTATACCTTAGTTAATAGACTGTTCTTATCTCAACCTGTGGG
>WYDI02003027.1:0-10730 GCA_009867235.2 Psittacus erithacus | reverse complement strand
CTTGTTCCTTGGGAGCAGAGCCCAGCCCCTCCTGGCTCCATCCTCCTGTCAGGCAGTTGTAGGGAGCCATCAGGTCCTCCCTGAGCCTTCTCGTCTCCAGACTAAACTTCACATGGTATCAGACAGCATCAACACTGCACAACCATTTTTGTCCTCTTACACCAACATCTCACCAGTGCCTATGGCATTCTGTACCTTTGCTTCTCCTCCGGCTCCGGTATTGCTCAGTGTAGAAGGTTAGCTGGGTTTCATCGTCCGCCTCTGAGCCAGAGTTTCCTTTGGCACGTCCAAACCCAATCCCACCTGCAAGCAATAGAGAGAAAAGGATCAGCTCTGTCAGCTGGATGCACAGCAGAAGGGAAGAGCTGGGAGCATCTCGGCAGAGCTGACGGGTTTGGCCAGTATCTGGTGCCCTCGGCGCAGGAGCTCTGCTTGGGATCACCAGAAGTGACCAGGGACTTTTGCCACCTGTGATTTCACTGCTTCCTTATCAAGAACCAAGACCCCACGGTGCCCTTTGTGATGTGCACATAAGAAGATGCTGCCTACCCCAGGCACGCATTGCAATCCATTGACAAAGAAAACATCTGAATGCAGAAGCTGCTCTCTCCAAGAACACCCACATGGTGAAGAACTGTGAATTTTAGATGCTGGCTTCAAAGCAAACCCAGCAGAGACAAGTAGTGCGGAGGGAATACAGGACTAGGATCCCCACTGCATGGCGAGGGTCCCTTCCCACCCCTAGCACCCACATTAGCCCATCCATTCCACCAGCTTGCCCTGATGGCCAGCAGATGCACCCCTGCCATAACAAGAAGCAGTGTTGTCCCATGGTTCACTTGGCATCTCCTTCCTGGAGCTGGAGACAATGTGAGATGCTGGAGAGCCCTGGCTTGCTTCAGCTACAGGACCCACCGAGGAGTGCTAAAGACACTTAAAAAGCGATACAGACTCTAACTGGCAGAAGTCCTTCAATCCTCGCAGAGTTTAAAGCAAAGAGGCCTCTGGGGGTTGACAGTGGTCCTTTAAACTGCCATTAAAATATTTTACTGGTTTTAAAAAATCCTTTATTCTAGGCAGAAGCGCAATTTCCCCACTTCTTGGCAGGAGAACAGAAAATGAGCTGTGCCTTCTGCCCTCTCAAATCCTTAATCACCGCGATGAGAGCTGGCTGGCAGGAGCCAGAGGGACACCGGGAGCTCGGCACGTGGCTCCTGCCCCATCCATGCCCTGACCTGGCTGCGCAGGGACCTCAAGGTGGGTCTTAACCAGAGGGGTAGGAAAAGGCTCCACCAGCTGCTTCCCCTCTGAAAGCAGCAGGAGGAATCAGCGCTTGCACACAGCAGCTTGAACATGGATCGGGGGGGTTTACAGACTCACAGCCCAAATAATAACCCACCATCAGCCCCTCTTCAGACCCCCTTAATGGCAAGCATCCAATGTCATGGTACACCCGCATCCAGGGACTGGGGTTTTGAAGGGCACAGCAGAATGGTAAAACCAATCAGGCTTATTCACATCAGCGAGGAAAATCTTAATTAACCTGGGCTTCTAATGCAGGCCCTTGGGCAACCAGCCAGGGCTGCAGCTCTGCTGCACCTCCCCTTTTCTTCCCCTGAGCCTGGGCTCTTCTGCTTCTGGCAGTGCCCAGGGCTGGGAGACAAGACATCAGCTATGGAAGGGTTTTCCTCCTGGAGCTTGGCCCAGGAGAAGGATGTGGACACTGCCTATGCAGGCAGGACATGGTACATCCCTCTGCCACCTACCCATGAGCCAGACCTGGTCCCTTTAGCACAGGCAGATGGCTGGGGGTGGACAGAGGCAGTGATCTCAGGTTCTTGTTCTGCTCTCGCAGCCCACCGAGGTGCCCAAGCAGCCGGTGCAGGCAGCAGCCCCCTCCAGCCCCTCCATGTTCGTTTGCTGGCTGCGTCTCGGTGATGGATGGAGCTGACATGTTAAATTACTCAGGCTGGATGTCTTCAGAGAGCTTGTGACAGCAATATTGCATTTTCTGATTACCCTGCACTGCGCAGGATGTGTAAAATACAGGAGAGTCGGGAGACCCGGCACAGGTCCCCAGCCCACAGCGGAAACATCTCTTCTGACCCAACACACAGTGCCAGAGGTCAGCCTGGAAACATGAGCCCAAGGCAGAGAAATGGATGCAAAGTGATGTGCTTTTACCACTTCGTGCTATCAAGGATCCTAGAATGCATCTTGGTGGTAGTTTTTGGGGGCCTGGAGCCCAGTTGAGGCAGCCTATAGGATGCAGGAGCACTGATTCTGCCATGAACCTGACTTCATGTTTGTCTCCAAAATGCAGCTGAAACATCTATGAGATGCTCATGCTTCAGGCAATACCTCCTGCAGCAGCTCCAATGGTTGGCCTTGGTGGCAGGCTACTCCCTGGAGCATGGGGCCAAGGATGCTCATGATGAGGATGTTCACAATGGAGCTGAGGATGCTCACAGCAGAGAGCACCAACATGCAGTTGCCGATGGGGATACAGGAAGAGCCCCTCATTAAAGCCAAGCAGCCCTGCCCTGTCAGCACTCTTTTCTTTGAAAAGGAGAAAACCACCAAGCAATAGAAAACAGATCCTAATCACCTTGATTGATTGCAAAGAGATGCTTAAAAGAGACAGGACATGGAAACAGCAACTTTGCAGCGCTGGGTATCTATAACACACCAGCAACCCTCTGCAGTGGCTCCCCCAAGGAGCTACATCCCCTTTACACCCAGTTTACTCCTGCTATTTAGATGTGAGGAAAACCAAATCTCCCCTTCCTCGCCTGCATCCCCGCCTCCTGCCCCACCACCTTAGGGACTGGCTAAGGGTGGGTGAGGAGGGGGAGCTCAAGGAAGATGCTCTTGTTTCTAATCCTGTTTGCAGATTTACAAGCTCGTTAATCCCCTCAAGTAGCTCGCAGCTCAGCGCCAGGGCAGGATGCTCCTTCTGAGCACTCATTAATTTAGTGGGGAGCAAGGCGGGGTGCCAAGGCAAACACCTCTCATCATGGTGTAATTAAAGATGGTAGTTAATGCCAAATGGGGACTAAGGACATCAAATTCAGGCACTGGAGGCTCTGTTGTCCCCAGAGACTTGTTAGCTGAAGCCATTGTGCTTCCTTTTCTTTTAAAGGTGCATTTTTGTCATTAGAAAGAAAAAGCAAACCTGACATTTTAAATCCCTTCTCCAAAGCCGGGAGGTTAACAGGGAAACAACCGTGGATGCAAAACAAATCAAACCCGAGGTAAAATAAAGAAGCAAATAACAGCAGCTATTTGGATAACTCCTGTCTGAAGCCAGGTTGACCTCGGATGCTTAATCCCTCCAAGCTGGCTGTTATAAGAGAAGTGGGAGCATGTATTCGTCCCCAGTGGTGACACATCTGCCCATGCACACTTCTGCCCTGCCTCCACAGCCTCACTCACAATGGAAAAGGATTTTCTGCACTCCTTCCCCCTAGGAAAAGGCCAAATCCTGTACACACACAGCACTAAAGACTCACGACCTCCTGTCTGACTGTGCTCACCACCTCCACACTCGCTTGCCCCAAGCCATGCAGTCTCTGATGTGTTCAAGAAGCCCCTCTGCTCCCAGGCTTCCCAGGAGAAACCAGATGAGGAGTCCCCTCCCCACCTAGGTGCAGAGCTATACAATCAGTTAAATGGAGAAGATAAAGAAAACAAGCCCTTTAAAATTAAGTGCTTTGCTCTGGTTTGCCACCACAGCAGGGTGTACAGCATGCACACTGGCTTCAGCTGCTGAAAACTCCTCCTCCACATTGATCTTCCCTTTTCCTTCTGCCTCTGCCCCCAGAACTGCACCAGGGTGGGTGATGCAATAACCAGGTGATGGCCACACAGCTTCCACCATGGAAAACTGGGATCACACTGATGCCCAAGAGCAGGCTTTACACAGCTGTGAAGGGGTTTATTCTCATGAAGGACCAACTGAAGGAGCTGGAAGTGATGCTTTGACTCCGGTGAGGTGAAAGCTTCTGGTTGAATCCCAAATAAACCTCATCGGCAAAACATGATGCTCCGTTGGCACCAGGAGAGATGGATGGGGTGAGGCGGGAGGTAGGGTTGTTCTGGCACAAGCATGGACCAGGGGTAACCCCAGCCAAGCTGTGGTTCTCCTCCCTAGGGTAGCTTTGGGTGACTTATGGCATAGCCACGATCTCTAAACCACAAGAAGCCGCAGCTCTGATGAACAGTGCATCCCGTCTCCGGCAGCAGGATCTATTAATGGCTTATTTCTTCTCAAAGCCAGGGTGCTTTTAAAGGCCTACCCCAGGAGAGGGCACCAGACCCCCTCTCTGCAAACCAGCCTCCCCCAAGGCCACCTCCCAGAACTGCACTCCGACATCCCACCAGCTCATGGGATGGGTACGCAGGGTGGTCCAGCCAAACCCGCATCCTCCATCCCCTCACCACTGCCTGCCCCACAATCACTTCCCAGTGTAAGCCCCGCTCCAATGCAGCCAGGTTGGGATAATCCAGGTACGAGCCTGGTTGCATTTTGGGAATCAGTAAATCCAGACTTTCTTGGATGCAGCATCCTTCCCTGCTGCCCTGCCATCCCTCAAAAGAGATTCAGCCCATCCCTCCTTCACCTGGCTCTTAACAACCTCACTCTCCCTCTATTATTAATAAGCTCTAAATGCACTTCACTGGTGAGAATGTTTGGGGAACAAGTTTGTATGGAAAACGCATCAGAGAAAATAAAGTTAAATGGTATTATAAATGGAAAGGGTGGTGTGGGTTTTTGTGTTTTTAAAGTCGATCTTCTCAGCAAAATACCACCTTTTCCAGAGCTGTTAGAACCACTTAGCACAGAATCACATTTAATGACAAGCAATAGGCAGCAGTTTAAACACACTTAGTGCAGGGAAGTGAAGCAATGCAAAGCTTATCCCAGATCTGTTCGTGTTGGGCTGGGGCAGCGGGTTGGTTGGTTCCTGGTTTGGTTTATCCTGAAGCCCTTTCGGAGCCTTTCCGTAAAGGAGTAAATCCTTTATGGAATGGACAGTTCCTTCAGGGAGAGCGCTCCAGCTGCAGGGCTCTGATGAGGTTGAGCATTAATTAAATCAAACGCAGAGAAAATAATTACACACATGCATCCATCAGGCAGCCTTGTCACTACCCAGTAACAAAGTTGGATGCAAACTCCATCAGCGGAACTGTCAGGCAGCTCTTAGGAGGAAATCAATGCATCCCAAATGGACAATTTCCTTTAGGAGGGGGGAAAAAAACCCACCATGGATTGCAAAGGATTAATGAGGCAAAGGGTTTGTGTTTGCAAAGGGATGTAAAATGCAAACATCGGGAGTGGTGATATCATTGTTTAACCTTAATGCCCGATAGCACTCCATTGCTCGGCCTCCAGAGGGACAATTAACCCAGGCTGTGAAGACAAAACCTCCAGCACCGGAGAGGGGAAAGGAGTGGGTATGGCCTCAAAAAGAAATCTAAAGAAAAGAGGATGGGATGGGGCTGTGGAGTGCGAGATCTGTGCTGGGGACCCTGGAACTGGCTTGGTTTTGGGGGCTGCTCACCGATTTCTGATGACTGAAACCTTAAAATCTGCTAAGGCGTGCTAGTGAAGGCTCCCGTAAGTGGACACACTCAAGGTCACACTCCTCGTCCAAAGTCCATGGGGTACATTATGCCTTGGGCAAGGAAGGGCAGACACAGCTCCCCAACATCTCTTATGGCACATGCAACTACCCACAGAGGAGCTGCAGGAGGAGCAGAGCCCCCCAGAAACTGCAGTAGGTTGGACACCAACACCATGGAGACCCATCCTGCTCCCGGTGCAGATAAGAACCAGCCATGGCAGCACCTTCCCAGGTAACCCGGGCCCTTCCCTTGCACCCATCCTTTTCATGTCTACCAGACCCAATCCCTGCGGCACAGGGTGCAGTGAGAGACCCCCACCCACACTGCAGCACCTTCGGGGCCATTGCACCCAGCTCAGGACAGAAGCAGCTCAAGGTACCAGTGCCCAGCTCCTCCCCATCACCTCCCTTCACCTGCATCTTGTCCCCAAGGGCTCTCATGTCCTGGTATCCACTGATTCCTGTGGTCACTAATGGGCAGAGGGATCCGCAGGGCAGCAGTGATGAGGCAAAGGTTGGGAAGACCCTGCCCCATGGCATGCTTTGCCATGGTGTGGATGGGGATTTGCAGGGAGGCAAGGAAGCACCAGCCAAGGAGGTGGGAGATGGAGGGTGCATGTCCTCAGATACGGGACAAGCCAGGCTGCCTTGGAGCCACACTCTGCTCCCATGCCGCCGAGCATCGTGTCTCCTCCTAAACTTGGCTCCTACACTGAACTGATTTTGCTTCATTAGTGACCAAGTCCAAAAGTGAAACAAAACCAACAACAAAATGAGCCTGAAGCAGGGAATCGAGGAAACTTCCCTGCACAGCACCCCCCACACCGGCACAGCAAACCCCAGCTATGTGTATTTGAATAACTACCAGAAAACAAACCAAATCATTTAAACCAGTTAAAGACTCAGAGCATTTTCTTCACGCAAAGTGAATAATTTATAGGCAGAGCTATGATTTAAAGAAAGGCCTTTCCAGGCCTCTATTGCAGGAAAATGTATCCAGAAGAAAAGATCACGTTTCAGACTCATAAATAAATGAAAACCAAAACCAACAGTAAAGAGAAGAGGCATTTTCCTTCCCGGCTCCCAGTGCTGCCACAAAGACCCACAGCGTGACGGTCAAGGGACCCTCCTGCCCATCATCCCTGGAGGGACCCCAATGCCTCCTCCCCAGCTGGAAACGTGGACCCAAAACCCCTGCACAGCCTCAGCACTCACCACCTAACCCCCGGCCGTCACCTTTCTAAGCAGTGACAGCAATAGGAGGAAGCAGTTTACACGCTGAAAGGCAACGCAAGGAGCAAATCTTGTTCTCAAGGCTGTTTTAGCCAACCTCCTCCTGTTGTGTTAGTGTAGCTGGCAATGCTACATATAGAAGTTATAGTATATATATAGTTACATACACTACATAGTGTATATATAGTTATATATACTATATAGTATATATAGAATAGCTACATATAGAAGTTATGCTTTTGCATGGTACAGCCTTTAGAGCCATGGATGCTGCTTCCTGTCTGACCCCTAAAATAAAGGCAAAAACCCCCAAAATTACTGGGAAAAGTGGAAAGATGAGATGTCCCAGTGCTGCGAGCTACGGCCAAAATGAATTTCACCCCTTCCTCCAAACTAAAAGCTTGCCAAGAAACTGTATTTGACTGCCACCAAACCTCACTCATCTGGGGCAGCTGACAGGAACCCTGGGCTTGCAGCAGACCCGGATAAACCCCACGGGGACACACAAGGTGACCCCACTCCCAAGCACATCCATCATACCCCCCAGAGGATGCTGCATGGGGTTTGCCCCTCTTCACTCCATCACTGAGGAGCTCCAGCATCCCTCATGCTCTGCAATGAGGGTGAGCAGCTCCTGCCTTCCTGCTCTGGATGTGGCCAAACGCAGGTCATGGACAGCATGGAGATGTTATCCGCCTACCTCGTGGCCGGCTCCGGCGTTTCCGTCTCCCCACGGATGTGCTGCGCAGCGCGGGCTGGAGCTGCCCGATCTCAATGGGTGTGTTGGTGCGGAAGCTCTCCTTGAACTTCTGCATCAGGGACTCCACCGTCTCCTGCGTCACCTCGGGAGCTGCAACACCACCAAAGGGATGTGGTTAGAAGAGGACCATGTCCCCAGTGCCCATATAACCCCACAGCCAAGTCCTGGGGCAGGAGCTCTGCCAAGAGCCCCAAAATCATCCACAAGGACCCATCGAGCACTTTCCAAGTGTTACCAAAGCCACAGAATTTGGACAATTGTGAGTTTACAGTAATAGCATTTCTGCTTTCCAGCATTCAGGATTATTCCTTGCCTCTTCCCACATGTGCACACAGGGAACTCGGAGCATTGTGCCCTTATCCTTATCCCTTAAACACACAGGAACCCATGGGCAATGAGCTGGCTTCAGGTTGGGTCTAGCTGTACCCCAGAGCTGGGAGTTGCACCCCAGGCTCGGCAGCTTTTGGGGGGTCAGGTATTCCCTGGAAGACAAATCTGGGATCACGGAGCAATGGGCAAGACTGGGGTGGGAGCCAAGGGAAGGATGTACAGCCGGCCCAGGCATGCTCTGAGAGCTGCAGCAGGAACCCTTGGGGCCTTCCAGGTGCAGCACAGGAAACATCCTTCTGCAACACCCCAGGGCACATCACAGCTTGCTGATTCTAACTCCCCTCCTTGCTCTCACATATCCCCTATCCAGCAAGGCTAAAACCCTTCCAGGATTGTCCTACGAAACTCAGCAGGATGGGCAGTTACAGGAAATCAAGAAACCATTCACAAAGAGCAAAGCTGAAACTCAGGATCAAAGGTTTCTCCTCCTGCAGGCCACAGAGGTCTCCCAGGTTTAACAAATGGCTTGGCCTCTGTCAGCTCCTTGAATAAACTCATTAGCAGAACACAACCCTGTCTCCATTGCCAGAGTCACAGAGTCCCTCCGAGCTCCTGAAGCTCCCCCTGCACACAGCATCCCCATGGCAGGGATCACCAGCCCTACAGCCACCCATCCCGCTCAGATAAGTGAGCACTTTGGAGCTCCCAGCCTGGCAGGAGTTACAGGCTGAGCATCACCCCACCACATCCCCCGGCTCCAGAGACACATCAGATCTGTATGGAGCTATTCAGGCACCCGGTGAGCTCAGGGTGCGTAACTGCTCCGGACCATGGACTCCAATTCCCTTCGCAGCATGGTGCAGGGGACATTTTGGTGTGAAATGAGAAGCTGGCCATGCAGGACAAGGCATTTGTAATCCTAGACAAGGACTGGACTTAAATGCCAAGGCTGCAGCAGGCTCCTCTCCAGCAGCCGCCCATGTTGCAGACAGTGCATAGAACAGCTCCCTCTTCCTTCTTCCCAAATCCCAAAGGCAATGCCTTCAGCCGCTGCAGGGTTGAGAGCCTTCAGACCACCCCCGGGTGCTCTTCTACCCCACAGGCTGCAGAGAAGGTATCAAGATCTACCAAAATCTAGGCTGTTGTAAAGGGGAGCAGCAGAGAAGAGCATATTGGTGCAGGGGCATCAGGAAGGCTCAGGAGAGAATCCATCCACCCAGCACTGGCGATGGAGAGATGAGGATCAAACCCACTGCCTGCATGAGCACTGAAGGTGGGAACCATTTTGGGAGAGCTCCAGAGAGAAGGTGGCCTCAGGGACCAGGCTCTGTTCCGTCTTCCAATTATTCAACACCAGACTCATCCAGATCAAAAGCAGAGCTCCCCAAAGCCCCCTTACACTTACAGCAGGCGCAGCTGGATCCTGCAGCATCGATGCTCCAGCAAGCAGCACAAAGGGGAATATTTCAAGAGCAGGGAAAGGTCTCTAAAGAGCATCATCTACTCCCACCCTGACAGCAGGGCTCCGCTGGGGCACTGGGGAAGGATGCAGCACATCTCAGCACCCCATCACTGTGTTTGTAGGGGAAAGCCTGTCCTTGCAGCAACTTCATCATCTGGGAGCAAGCAGAGCAGGGCCTCCCTGGGAACAGATGGCAAGTGATTTGAACCTCGGGGCTGTGCAATATATAACGTGTGCAAGTGGAGCGGGGAGCTCGGGAACCGCGTGGCTGAGGCTTAGTTACCAAAAGGAGGCAAGAAGGAGAGCAAGGGAGGAGGAGGAGGAAGGGGCCATGCCTTCAGGAAGCAATGAAACGTGGTAAGGTCATGGCTGTCTCATGATCCTTGCTTGGCTGATGGGAGTAATCAGCACCACGGTGATCATACCCCATCCGGCCACCGCATCGTGGCACAGCCATCCAGAGGCATCTGCTCACGTGCTTCTCAGTGGGGCAAACAGCAGAAGCAGGGGGGGAGCATGACCTGTGTGGGGAGAGGGTCCCTGTGGCTGCTGGCTATTTATGATGATGCTCAGATACGTACTAAAGGAATGGGAGCAGAAAGATGCATCTCAATGCTCTGTGCAGCATGTGCACCAGCGTGGTGTTGGCTTCTCTGTGCCCCTGAACTTCAGGGTTTGGAGCAATGAAAGCAAAAAGCAAAAAAGAAGAAAAGAGAAGGAAACAATGACAAGAAGGAGAAAGGAGAAAAGAAAAAGTCCTTGTCGACACGGTGTCAGCAAGGGGAGATGAACAGGGCCAGCATGGAAAAAAACCTCCCTGACAAATGAAAGTAGCTGGGCTTAAACAGAATGAGCCTTGGGGGTCAAGGATGAAGGGAGGACCCTTCATCCACTGCCAACAGTGACAAAAGGAGGGAGAAAAAAGCAGTGCAGCATAACGTGGTGAGACACGGCTGGTGGGACCCTGCTGACTATGGGGATGTCTGTTCACATGCATAAGAGACGCAGCGCACCGCACACTGCTACATGAGCTTTCCCACAGGCTGAGCCTGGACAGCCAGGGACAGGAACCCGCCACACACCCAGACCAATGCCTCCATGGGCAGCACACAACCATGTGGCAAGCACGAGTTCACATACATGTAGGGCACACATGCCCAGCATTCCTGTCTCCCTTCTCTTGTCCGGAAAAGGATGGAAAAATCACAGAATCCCAGACTGGTTTGGGTTGAAGGGACCTGAAAGCTCCTCCAGCTCCAACCCCTGCCACGGGCAGGGACACCTTCCACTGGAGCAGCTTGCTCCAAGCCCCTGTGTC
>WYDI02003025.1:0-31157 GCA_009867235.2 Psittacus erithacus | reverse complement strand
ATCACTGTCAGCAGGCAGGTCTCAAAGGTACCTAAAGGCCATTCAAAACCTTCAGAACTCTCAAATGATGCTGCTGTGCTCGTCACTGGTACAAGTGATTTTTTAAGATGATGCAGGACATTAATATTTTTAACCAGGAAATCTATCAAGGACTCATTATAATAGCTTGGAACTGGCAACATCAGCTCAAAAGAATCACCTTCCCTTGAGAAATCTTGTAGCTAACTAACCAAAGACTGACATAAAGACAGTCACCAAAGAAGTCTCTTTACCAGATCATCTTTGGGTAAGTGAAAATTAAACTAGCTCCTCAAAGAATTCCAACTTCTTAGGGAAATAACATAAGTCCTGAAAATGCTACTATCATGCCAGTCACATGCATAGCAGCAAAAAAAAGTAATGTACAGTGGCTACCACCTTCCCCAGTTCATATTCTTGGAGTGGGGAGAACAGGCATGATTTTCTACAGTCTCTTTTTGTGGTTCTCTGCTGACCAGTCATGTCTCCACAGCAATGCTTCCGGAGGCTGTTTAACACACACCATCTTTGTGCAGCTGAAGCAAATGGCAGAGAACCAACAGGTAGAAGTAACGCACTGAAATCATAGTATGCTAACAAGCTGCTTTGGAAGTTCTCAGAGCCCTAATTAAACCAGCATGGCTCCAGCAACACCAGCACCAGCTTGCTGGTGGTATATGTTTGCAGTGTTATTCTGAAAGCTCTTTACCAACCAATTACAAGTGTCAAGCATCCTCTGAAGGAGAGTGATCTCAGACTGTGTGTGCATAAGGAGATGGAAGAGCAGGTATGCTGAATTGGATCCACCAGTATAACTCAAAACATTACTCATTAGTTCTGCAAGCATTATTTGACAGTTTTTACCCTTTAGCAGTGCTGCACTGGCAAGGCATGCAAGGCCAGGACCCTGCAGAGCTCTGATGCACTCAAGGTTGCCCAGTCTTGTATTCTTTACCGATGGCAATTGTCATACATTGTTAAGTTAATGGATGCTACCATCAGTAAGATTCATTTGCCTATCATTCTTTCAAAGTCCCTCTTATTTCCTACTGTTGTAGATTATGAAGCTGCACTAGTACCACAGTCTAGCCAAGTACAAAACACAGTTATACACTAAGCAGTTAGATGAGGGTGATCAAATGAGCACTTGAAAGGCTGAAGGCAAGATGGCCCTAGATCCCAGTTTGGATGCAGTGGCTCAAAATGTTATTTATAACTCTCACTGTCTACCTATTATTAGAACAACTAGAAGTGGACATTTTCATCAGACGAGTAACCCTGCACAAAGATTACTTTCTTTACTGATTTGTGCCATTAGAAATCAAAGCAATTAGCAGCAGCAGCCCAGCTGCAAGGTAGGCAGTGATGGGCACCATATAAGTGCTTTTCCAATAGCATGATTTAGATCTTGCATGTACATCTTGCGTCTTACGATACGATATACTATGTCTGCATGAAACAAGAGTTTAAGGCCATACTTGCTTTAAATTTCTGGGATGCTATGAAGTAAAGAACTTTCCAGAGCATGCTGTGCCTATATATATCTTCAGGCAAACATAGATGTACTGTTTAGGAAGTATTACATCAGAAGTCTCTAAATTAATTTCTACAGGTAGTATAATACTCTCCCAAAACTTTACTAAAAATCTTTTGGCTTAACCAGATCTGTGAATTTCTCATAGATACTCCAAAGGCAGTTTTGCTTTTATTAGCTGGCTAAGCACTTAATAAATTAAAATGTCATGGAAAAGGAAGTTCCAGACAGGCTAGCTTATTGCTACCCTTAATAGTAATGTATCATGGTAATCATCATTTAAGATGAGCTTTCAAACAAGACTTCATATACTAAGAACAGCTACAGCAACTTTAATGTCAGAAAATTTGTCTGTCTCTTCTGGTGACAATAGTCTGCCTTCCCTTCTCCTATTTCTTCCTTCACATGTGCTACAAAAAGGTGGAAGGATTTTCTGTCTCCATAGGCACCCCAAGATGACAAGCACTTAGATCCCACACTGCCTGCCACCTGGAGCAAAGCAGGCAGACAGCCTCCTGTGGGAAGACATCCTTGAGCAGCAGCACAAGACACTCCAGGGCTCTGCATCCCAACCACCTGCTGCCCAGCAGGTATTTCCATTTGCCGCTATCCTCCAGGTAATGACTAAAGCTTGTGGGCATATCTCAAGGTACCTACCAAATTGCACATCATGAATATCTGCAGTTTGGTGCAACAGAAGTTATCTCAAAACCCAGGGTGACAGAATAACAACTGCAGTCTGGCAACTGTCTGCGAGGAAAGCAAGACTGAACAAGGTGACATGGTGTGCCACCCAGCTGCTCGAAAAGCAGGTGGAAAGACTGGAAGATGTGGCACAGAGTGAAGGGAGAAATAACACCAGTGGTGTCTCTATGGACAAACTGTATTCTGCTGGGATCAAGACAAAACCATGCATCTCAAACTCTTCTTGAAATAAACTAAACATTTTTTTTTTTTAGTGTGGTACAAAGTAGGGAACCGAGTACAAATGCATAGGTAATTGGGCACTATTCTGATGCAATATATTGACAAATGCAGAAAGGAACATTTTTCAGAATCAAGTTTTACATTTCATTGTTTTTCAAAAAATAATTGGAGTATAGAAATACAAAATAATTACAATTTTTGTATAATGGAAAAAATAATTTTGATTAATTTTGATTAATTTCTCTGCTGTGGAGAAAACAATACCTATAGGGCCATCTGCAACATTGTTTAAACAAGATGCACTGAAACTGAGCTACTTAAATGTAAAAGCAAGTGGGGGATGGGGGAAGTTGACTCCTCAGAAATAAAGAACAAGTGTCAAAAGGACAAGATATGACATTTTCTTACTATGTTCAATTAGAGGTGACCACTAGAGAGTGTCCAGAGCTGCATGAGCATTCAACACAAACTACTGATTTAAAAAGTGACCTTTAAGAAGTTTGGATATTTTTCTCCCCCTAAAAGGCAATGCCTGTACAAGTTACCTATCTAGGTACAGCATTTGCTTTGAGAGCAGCCTATCTGCAGAAGGCTATCTTCATTATGGCAAATGCAGAAGAGCCCTCCAGCATATACATAAGCCCGAAGAAATCAAGCAGTTAGTCCAAGGATCTTTTTAAAAGCATCATAATAAACTGCAGGTGTGAATTTACAAGAAAATGTTTTACACTAACATTCTGCTTTATGTACAATATTACAGAGAAAGAAGCTTGTCTCCATTCTAAATAATACCATATATAATTCATATGAATAATTCAGATGTTTAATTTTGGATTACACCGTAATGAATGCCACAGTCCACCTCAAGGGCTGGTGCACAGCAGTCTGCGATGAGCAAGCTTCAGATAATGCCAAGAACCTATCTCTACCTGCAACATCCATTAAAAAAAAAAAAAAAAAAGGTAGGTTTCTTTTTTTTCTTTATTTTTTTATCTGTGGGTTGGTTTTGTTTGTTTGGTTTTGTGTTGTTTTATTTTGGGGGGGGGGTTGTCTTTTTTTTTTTTTCTTATTAGAAAGGGCACAACCCTACAAAGACCTTATAACCTGGCAATCTTAAGGCTCCTGTACCTGGTGAAAGAAAACCTAGCACAGTTCCCCTGCCAAAAATTCTAGCCACAAGGAGGACTGACAGAGCTGAGAAAATTATTTCTCTGTGGGCAAGCCTGGATTCCTGAAGATCTTGAGGAAATGGTGGTATAGCTATATAGCTTTGCCACTGAAGAAAAAAACTTCCATCGCTTCATAAGATGAGAAAGTAAAGCTGATTTCCATGATGGAATCATTCTTTCCAAGCTCTTTTGAGTTTTATAAAAGGCAACTAGAACAAAAACATTGAAGTGTAGACATATTAGATATCAAGTATCCCATAAGAGTGTTTATTAGAATGGCTCAGGAGAAAGATCTCAATATCCTGATTTTAACTTTAAAAAGATGTTAGAACTTGTGAAAACTAAATATCTTACCTGAAAAAGATGGAAACAAGATAGTTAATGGTGAATTACAAAAATGGTATTCATATATTTAAGCATGCAAGTAACAACTTGGAATAGTTTGGCTATTTATGTTGATATCTACTGTTGACATCCTATAAGAAGTGTTTATGGGCTGATGAAAACTAAAGCACCAGTCATAAAGTGAAATCTCCAAACTGATTGTAATTTGCATTTGCTATGTAAGCCTAAAACTTCAAAGAATTTCTAGCAAAAAAAAAAAAAAAAAAGTATTCCCACTGTCCCATTAAGAGAGGGCAAGTAGAATGGCAGCCGGTGTAATCTAGTTCCCTAAGGGAAGGAAAACTCATCACTTTTAAGCAAGAAGAAAGTATGGAAAATTTCAGTCTGAAATAGGAATCATAGAATACCAGGCTGGAAGGGACCTCAAGGATCATCTAGTCCAACCTTTCCTGCAAAAAGCACAGTCTAAATACGGCCCAGTACCCCATCTACCCGAATCTTAGAAGAATCCAATGTTGGGGAATCCGCCACTTCCCTGGTGAGATTATTCAATGGCTGATTGTTCCCTTTGTGAATAATTTTCCCATTGTGTAGAACTGGAATCTCCCTTGGAGTAAATTGGATGCATTATATTGCTGGAGCAAGTCCAGAGGGAGACCCGCAAAGATGATCAGAGGGCTGGAGCACCAATCCTATAAAGACAGGTTAAGAGAGATGGGCTTATTCAGCCTGGAGAACAGAAGGCTCCAGAAGGACCTTAGAGCAACCTTCCTATACCTTAAGGAGGCTTACAAGAAATCTGGAGAGGGACTTTTTACAAGGGTATGCAGTGACAGGACAAGGGGGAATGGCTTTAAGTTGACAAAGGAGAAATTTATATTAGATATGAGGAAGAAGTTCCTTACTGTGAGGAGAGGTTGCTCAGAAAAGTTATCACTGCCCCATTCCTGGCAGTGTTCAAGTCCAGGTTGGACGGGGCTTTGAGCAACCTGGTCTAGTGGAGGGTGTCCCTGACTATGACATGGGGGTTGGAATTAAACAATCTTCACAGTCCTTACAGACCCCAGCCATTTTATGATTCTATGATTGCCCCTTATCTTTTCCATGTGACTCATTGTCTTTGTAGCCACCCTCTAAGTACTGGGACATTAGGTCTCCCCTATGCCTTCTTTTCTCTTGGCTGGACAAACCCACTACTCAGCCTTTCCTCATACAGCAGTCTTCCTAGGCCTTGGAACATCTTTGTGCTCTTCTCTGGACCCTCTCCAGCCTTGATGGATGCCCCTGTTGATGTAACCCAGCATCCTGCTGGCTTTCTTTACTACCACAGCAGTATACTGTTCACTGAACTTCTTGTCCACCAGGACCCTCAGGTCCCTTTCCACAGAGCTATTCCTCAGTGGGGGAAGACGCCAACAGCTCCCAGAATCCTCGTGGGATGGTGGAAGCCCCTTCAGATTTAGTGGTAATAATTGTAACAGGGCACAGGGACAAAACCAAGGATATCCCCATTCTGTAATACTACAACCTACATATATAAAATAGTATTCACTATTTAGCATTCTGATAAATGTCACACCCCTCTAACTGGGACTTCTGCTGAGAGCAGATTCACCACCATGTATTGGCATGGCTCTAAACAATAGATAAACAGTACACCTGCCTTCAAAAGACCTTAATTATAAGCCTGCACTAGGGACAGCACTAGATTATCTTCATTTACCCACAAGGGAAGAAAAGCCTGGTGATATTATCTAATAGGTCGGAACATGGTTTGTTGTAATGGATCAACTTTAAATTTTCATGACACCATGTGCTGAAGGTACATGGATTGCACCTGCTGAATAACTGCTTGTTTATTAAAATTGTTAATTAAGGAGACTTGAAATGATACAGCTTAGACACAGAAAGGTCTGAATTTAGGGATCTGGCCTCTCAAGTGGAATTAAACCCAGTGTTACAGACCAAGGTTTTGTGCATTATATATAAAGAGTTGAGCACCTCAAAAAACTGTGCAAGGACTTAGAACTAGACAATGTAAAATGTTATGCTAACAATGCCTGTGAACTACTTGCCTTCCCTGGGCCACAGAACTCTGAACTGGGCTCACACTGTGCCTGCCTCTGAGCTGTTCCAGTCCTAAATCCACCCCAGGAGTCAAGGAGCAGAACTGTTCTTAAGGATCCGATAAATTTTTCCTCAGCTGGGTGCTGGTTCCGGTAACAGTAACAGTGGCCGCCTTATTATGTTAAAAGACAAGTTATTAGTACCCTCAGCTCAGGAAATTTGAGACCAAGTTCAGTTTCTTTTCTAAAGCCAGGAATAACATGATGCTACTGATGCTCCATCATACCAAGTAGTGTGTTCAGCTTGGGTGAGGAGGAACAGTCTGTTCTCTTTCCAAAATACTTTTTATATATATATATACACACAGAGAGATATTTATAGCTATAGATATACACACACAATATGTACATATATAACGAAGGTTGAACATTTGGTAAAGAGTGAAAACAGTTTACAGAACAGTGTCCAGAACTCCCCACCTCCCATTTTGAATACCTTTTTCACCCCTTATTTCTTCTTCCTGAAGAGTTTCCCATGCAGCTGCGCAGTAGATATCATATGGTATAGTTCTGTATTAGCTGTAAAACTTTTCCCTGTCAGGAATCACTAAAGATGTTTTTGTATCTGGCTATGAAAGTATTTTTCACTCCATGACATCTAAAGCTGTACCTTCCAGAGGGTGCTTAATAAGCATTAAGACACTACTTCCAATTCTGAGACTTAACTATCCCTCAATGTTTTTTTGACTACCAAGAAAGAGATCTAAACCAACTATTTGCCCACACATTTTTATTTCAATACATGCTACTGTCTTTCTGCATACCAAATATCTGCAAGTAGCATGTAATAAAGGTATTGATAGTAATGACAAACTAGAAAACAAGCAGTTTTGGCAGCAACTAGGAACATATGTAAATATAGAAAAGGACAGCAAGTTCCCAAAATAGTTATCAAATTATAAAAACAAGGAACCAGCTCTTTCTTCTATTAACTGCAGCTTCCCTTGTCTGGCCTGAGCACATCAGAAGTGAGTCTCAAGCAATATCTATGGACTTGAGGCATGTAACCACCTACAAATAGGTCATAATGGAAATAAAAACCCTACAGCCCAAAGTGCCCTGTATATTAAACACGTAATTTCAGGCTATTTTAAAGAAGGTAGAACTGCACAACTGCAATGGTTTCTGATTTTCTGAGTAAAAGTACTCGGGATCCAAGAGATCACTTTCTGAAGGCTTAAACCTTTGAAAAAGATCCCTCCCCAATTCTTCATAAAGGAAGTATGCCCACTGAACTTGAGCAGAGTTAGCACCCTGCAGAACTGAGAAGTGCTGGAGAAATGCATAGTAACGTGCTCCTTCAATGCCCTGCAGGCTTCTGCATGGAAATGCCATTTGGAGACATTGAAATAACTGCAGATCCCTTCAGATACACAGGTTCTATCAAAAGGCTGGGAAATCTCTGACTGACAAAATTTTAACAAAATGGTAAACATGCCATTTCACAGTGATTCCTCATTGATGTTCCATGAGAGGGAGAGAATACTTTGCTGAAAACAAATCTTTAGGACTAGGTCATTTGAAAGCTCCTGGTGTTCTTTGGAGACTCACCTCCACAGTGATTTTTCAAACATAATTGGAAACCACACCCTCCAAAAAAAACCCACAACCCCAAACCAAAACCCCAGCATAAAAACCCCACAAGAATACAGGCTTTCTTATCCTGTTATAATCATTAACCAGAAATGAAAAAATGCTAATTTGTGCTGCTTGACAAAATATGATTTTTTTTAAAACTGATCTGTGTGGAGTTATTCTCTGCCTACAAAGACAACGCATGACCTCAGCTTGATATAAGAATTAGAAATAAGACCCACTACTCCTTAGTGAGAATTAATGTATTTAGTTCAAACCCAAACTAATAGCTCCAATTTTATTAAGAATACACCTTAAAAACTTTATAGCAGCCTTCTAGGAAAGAAATCCTTCTTTGAAAAGAAGTGTTGATTTGCAGTCCTCTTCAGAAAAACGGCAATGTGAAAATGCCAACTTTCAACTCTCTTCACAAGCAGCCAGTCTTGCATCATCTGATTTCAAGTCAAATAAAATATGATACATTTTACTCCTCTTGGTCCGACAGGACTGGGATAGATTGAGTACCCCGCATGTTATTTCTATACCTGACAGACCAGTCACTAACTACTATTCAATTACATTTTGCAAATATATTGTGAAGCAGATTTAAATTAGCTTGCAGAGCTCCATTTCCAGTAACCAAATGGATGCTAGAAAGTAATCATAATTGTAGCCATAGCTGTTTACAGAGTTAGCAGTTAACTTGCAAGATGAATAATTACTAAATTAACTGTACTCATTTAACAAAAAGCTGTTAACTAAATCCACTTCTAAAGTCAGTTAATAGCTAATTAACTCAGTAAGCAGGCAGATGTATGTAGACTAGAGATCCTTCTATTAAAGAAGCCAACAACAATGATATTTTGACTGTAAGTCTGCTTTCAACATGAAACTCCCCTTTACTGCCATTGTCAATATTTATGTGCTGAATGAAACAAAACCCTTAAAATGCTATTCTGTGGCCACTGATCTTGAAAGATACAGCACAAATCCAATTCCAGTAGGAATGAAAGGTGTCAGAGTAAAAGAAAGGAGCAGCCAATAATATATAAGCAATCATACCTCACGTTTTGGGGCTCATTCTCTAGATCACAAGGTTTCTGAAAACCTTTGCATCAGATGGGAGCAGACAGAATAGCCAAGTAGCAGCAAAAGTTAAAATTAATTCAATCCCATGAGCCTTCATCTAAGGGGTTTTTCTTGTAAGAAAAAGAAACAGTTGATTTATTTCATTTAGACAACATGCTGGGATGGATTGAACAGAAGTGTTCTAAACTTCTAAAACATAACCATACTGACTTTTTTTCCTCCCTTTAGGGTAGGCCAGAAAAGCATTACTCTTCAGAAGCATTCTTAGAGTTTACCTTCTTTTACAAGGTCACCTTTCACAATTAGTGATGATTGCAATTTTGCAAGTGCTCCATCTATGGAAGCATTTAGAACTGTACAGGCTGTAATCTTAGCACAGCTTTTGGTACGAAGTTTCTTGCTAAAGAATTAGACAGACTTTCATATGCTGCCTTCCTCCGAGCTACATTTAACTGTGATCATTGACCTGATTTCAGAATGCAGAGGCTAGACAGCCACTGCATGCAGAATTACGCCCTCAGCCAGTAAACTGAACATACCGGGCACCACAGGTGTGACAAGCTGGGTACCTACATTATCCATCCATGTCCTGACCCTCAGGTACATTCACACTGTGGAGTCACATAGCCTTCCAAATTTCCTCTGAGGCAGAGGCCTCTGAACTCAGCAGATCAGAGGCACATGTGGGTTTTTTTGGATTTTTTTTCCCCGCAGATCCCACGTGTTCATGCTGAAGTGCCAAGAGTACTTCAAATCTACAGGAGAGGAAGATGCAGGATTTAAAGGAAGTTCAGGCTGCCAATGAGACAGGTTGCACTGCAGCAGCATCCAAGAAACCATGAAGACCACTTGTGGTACTGAACACTAAACAGACGGAGACTGCTGCCCGCAAGCACTCTAAATGGAAGTGCAATCACTAAAAATGATAGCTTGAGGAAAACATTTAATTACAAAATTGAGAGTCTACCTAGCCTTTTGCTTCCCTCATGGTAATAAGCATGTCTAACACATCTACATGATCCTCAGACCTGTCTGCGGCCACATACCATTAATTCATCTGTACAGCTTGGCTGCAGCTAACCTGACAGTAACATTCAGCCACATTGCACAGAGCTCAGGATGACATAGAAGTCTTGGGAAGCATCTTACTTCTAATCTACTTCTGGGACCTGACCTAACCAAGTGATACTTACTGAAATACATTTACTGACTTATTATTTTGTCTGTGAAATTAGCCTAGCTTTGAAGTGCTGCATGCCTTTACATTTAGAAAATGAATGTGTCTGGTGCTTAACCACGCCAATAACTGCATGTAGCATCTAGACAAGTTGTTTCAGAGAAACTAGTACAGGATGCTGACATTTCTGGTTTAAAGAATAGAGACATTAAAGAAATTGAGGAGAAAGATACTACAATAACACTAGGAAGACTATATAGGGCCATAATTCTTGTAATACTGACAATTGCCTTGTTTTCTTGCTGAATTTTAATATTAGAGTCTGCCCCAACCTTTTGCTTCTCTTAAAATGTCTCTCCCAACTTGGTACAAGATCCAGACTACAAACAGTTACAGAGTAGGATTTAATCTTTAGATTAAATGCACAGCACAGTAAGTAAGCCGAAGCTGTGTTACTCTAACATTGTATCTTAAGTCTGGTTAGCAATAGCATCTACTATAAAGTTATAGTGCCTTCATGCTAAGATGCCCTAAACATTGCTTTGATTCCCAGACAGTGCAGGGTTAAGAGGGTATGAAGATGCTGTAATGCTAAAGCCTACTTTGCCCTCCAAAGTTTCATCATGCTGTTCTGGAAAATACAGGGCAAATTTCTATGATATTCTTGTTTCATTTTGTTTTATTTTTTCTTCAGTGACTGGGATTAAACTGACATTTGTGCAATACAAACAGGCCAGACCATGTTTCATACTTTTCTAGGAGCCCTAAATTCACATGGTTCCAAGCAGCACAGGTATAAAGACAGCACACCAAACTTAAGCAGTGAATATAATCTGGCAGTCAAAGTAGACTTGAAAAAGCTTTTTTACATCTGCCAATATATCATGGCTCATTGCGGGGAAGCATAAAGAAAAACTTTTAGATATTATAGCAGCCTCTGCAGCAAAAAGTTATCCTCAAAGTATGACTCACCTTCACAGTTCCATTCATAACGCAGCTAGCACCTGCCTCTCAAGTGCACGACTTTGAGAAAAGCACACAGAGCTAAACGCAGCCGAGCAGAACCAGATCGCTGCATAGCCTGCAGTCAGCAGAGGGCAGTGGAAAGTATTTTCTTAGAAACTGTTTCAGAATGTAATGCTTCTATTACCCTCTGCATTTAGATCCTGTGCCCTGATACTGATCCTCTTTGGTTTTATAATGATCTGGGTAGAAAAGCCCTATGGTTTTTGTAGGTTTTTTCATATGCCTTCAGGCTTTTGGAAGATATTAGTCCCTAAGCCCTACTTGATTTCAAATTCTGCTTCATAACAATACATATTCTGAATAATAAACCTGCTCAAGCATTTCTTTCACCATGTATTAAGTAATTTGATTTTAAAATAAATTTTTAGATATACAATAATTCATGGCTTCTCAGTGATCCATGGTAAACTACTAACCCAGTTTGATATTGTTACAGTACTTCTGCTTGCAACAGTAGAGAGAAAGTACTAGTTTAGAGAGGGCAAGGGTTATCAACAGCATAGGCACTGCTTGAGTTAGATTTGCTTGAGGTAGACTCATGTCATTAGAACAGCAACTACTAATTAAAATAGATCAGTTCATCATATTGGAAATTATACAGCATTATTTCATGTTATTTGAATAAATTAGCTAGCTACGTTTAGTTACTTCCATTTTCTTAAAAAGGAAAAATTGAAACTGTAGTATTGCCTAATCCATTCTCATGGATTCTCATCTCCACTTCATGACAGCACATAACAATCTGGAAACCATTTTTCCTTGAGCTTCCTTATTGTACTCCATATTAACAGATCATTATATAGAAGTTACCAGATTTTTATTTTTTTTTAATGGTTAAAATCTCAAAAAATCACCCTCGCTTTGAAGTATCCAAATACCCAATTAGCCCCATTTCCAATAAATATCCTTTCCTTGCTGAAGTGCTGTTTGAACATTTTAGGAACAGGATATTGGAGAAAAAAATAAATTCTTAAGTATTCACAGCTAGTTTATTCTTTCTAAAGTAGAAAAATACACAGCCAGAATGGCCAGAGCCACTACAAACAAACTTGCGCTCCTAGAAAGAGCCACAACAGCTAAAAAACCCCTTTGGTTTCTTCGAGAAGAGTTACTATGCAATAAAGAGACTTAAATGCAGGCATCTGCTTTATGATAAGCCTTTAGTCCATCCTTTCAGAAGACTATTAGCCTTGATTTTATTCAAAAGCTATAGAGACACCAAAGAAGGGAAAACAGAGAAGGAAGACAGGTGTACCTCTCTGGGAAATAAAGCTATCATCATCAGCTTCTAAGTGCTACTTTTAGGTCTTCAGTTTCTTTGCAAACTTTTATTCTGTTTCTAGCTTCAAAATGACTAAAGATTTATGGAGAAGTATCTGAATAGACATTTAGCATCCAAATTCTTGTGTTAAGATCAGCATACTAATTTTTTTTTTTCCACAAATGTCTTGTAAATCATATGAATAAAACTGAAAAAAAACATAATCGTAACCAAAACCAGATACCATGTCCTATTAAACTGCATTTTGTAGTATTTCTAGCCTACATCAATAAAGCAGTCATAATCAACATAGAAAAAAACCCTACACTCTGAAAAGCTTACTCCATTACTAATCACTCTTAATAAAAGGAATGTGTCTACTAGTTTTCAGCCTGGACAGCATGGTGCTAAAACTTCCATAGTCCATGCCATAGATTGCCCTTAAATTGTTATACTGTCACCTGCTTATTATGAACCCTAAATGCAAATGCAAGCAGTACAGTGTTTTTGTTTTTCCTTTAACTTTTTTCTTGATATTCCGATATAAAAATTACATTGTATCTTGCTAAAACTTAGTCTCATTTCTCTAAATTTCATGTGGTACTGATAGTACATGGAGATAACTTTAAGTAACTTAACTTGGGCAGGGAACTTCAGCAAGAAAAAGACAAGTAGTTTCATTTGCAGTTGTCATCCACTCCTGATACCCCAATTTATCTCAGTCAAAGCAATGTCAGAAGTCTGCATACCTCCTTTCCTGAGGTTTTGAAGGCTGTTGGTTTTGTTTTGGGTTTTTTGGCTTTGTTGGGTTTTTTTTTTTGTATTATTATTTGTAGATAAAAATTGATATTTTGTCAGAACACCACAAATAGCATCTTCCAAAAAAACCTCTAAGTTGCTGACAAGTAAATACAGACTATGAAGTCTGATCTTTACAGCAGTATAATACCTCAGCAGGGACCACTGTTGTCTTTTCAGCAGCATTGCAAAAAACCAAAATTAACTCAGCCTAATCTTTTGAAGTTACACAGGCAGAGACAAACAGCTCAAAACTACCCCAGTCCTGCCAAGTATCAATGTTACCAGTAGTCACCTCAACACCATGATTTGTTTTCTAGGCATACACACAAATGCCTATGACCTGATTGCACAGCATCTAGTTATGAGAACCTTGAAAGGCTTTTCATCAGGAAAGAGAAAGAAAAAAAAAGTTTGACACCCTAAGAGCAGAGTTAAAATTAATGAAATGCACCCAATAATGTTAAGGCTGCTTGCAGTCACAAGGCACAGGAAAAAAAGGTAAAGGGAGCACAGACAATCCACACCATTCACTCACACTGCTGAATGCATTACGGCCCCTTTGAGCCATTTTCAGTGATCTGACTGGCATTTACCTTAGCTTTACCCAAATCTGAACATGCTTATTTTTCAGCAAGTCTCTATGAAAGCCCTGTAGCTTGTGGAGCAGTTCCAACCAAATAATTTCACCAGCTGAGAGCTTCAAAGGTGTACATCACACCCCATGAGTTTGTCTTAAAGAAAGAGGGTGCAGGCACACACTTGCTAAAGAGATTCAGAATTACAGCTCCAGAACTGAGCTTGCAACCCTGTGAAAGAGCTTAGAAAGGTCCCCAGTCAGTGATTATTTATCAAAGCTTGCTATTTCCCATGCCTACAAATCCTAGAAATTTTGCCTTACTAAAGTTTAGGCCATCATGTCTTCAATGCCAGGGCTCCAACAGCCATATGGCAACAGTACAACTTTAATGAGGGGGTTATTAATCCTGAAATCAAGGTTTTAATGAATTCCAACTGCTGGCAAGGCTATATAAAGCCAGTTGTTGCCAAGTACAAATCTGTGACACTGAATTTGTCCATAATGTCAGGAGAACTTAAAGACTTGGACTTTTTTTTTAAATTTTCCTTATATGATGCAAGTCAGAAGAGAACTGAAAAATAAATATATCTATGCAGAAAAAACTTGAAAGTTACATAGGTTGTTCAGGCTGTTTAAAGCTGCAGGAATGTGCACCTGAACCTTTTTCACTTTGATAAGCCACCCTGTGACCAAAAAAAATTACTGAGAATTAACTGCTTTTCAGACTCAGAGTTTACACAACCATTCAAGACCACACATTTTCATATTGAAAAAAGGCATTTTTTCAAATGAGTATTTTGTAATCTAGTTTTAAATTTTTAACTTTCTTTTGCAAGGTGCTGTCACATTGCAGATGTCAAGACTTTCTCCATTTCCAAACATCTGTAGGATCTTCACATGTCTGAGTAAGCAAAAGAGTCTCTCAACAGATATTTGCACTTCAGGCAGGGCTGAGAAGAAAAAAAAAAAAAAAAATATCAACCAGGTTTGTCTTTTACAAATGGTGTGAATCACCAATTTCCATGCCAGCAGCATCTGACATCACCTTTTTGGGGGCATTCATTAGGACTCTGCTATATAGAATCATAGAATAGTTAGGGTTGGAAAGGACCTTAAGATCATCTAGGTTCAACTCCCCTGACATGGGCAGGGACACCTCATACTGAACCATGTCACCCAAGGCTCTGTCCAGCCTGGCCTTGAACACTGCCAGGGATGGAGCATTCACAACTTCCCTGGGCAACCCATTCCTCACCACCTTTACAGTAAAGAACTTCTTCCTTAAGTGCAAACTTCCCCTCTGCTTAAGTTTTAACCCATTACCCCCTTGTCCTGTCACTACAGTCCCTAACGAATAGTCCATCCCTATAGCCCCTCTTCAGATACTGGAAGGCTGCTATGAGGTCTCCACACAGCCTTCTCTTCTCCAGGTTCAACAGCCCCAACTTGCTCAGCCCGTCCTCATATGGGAGGTGCTCCAGAGCCCTGATCATCCTCATGGCCCTCCTCTGGACTTGTTCCAACACTTCCATGTCCTTTTTATGTTGAGGACACCAGAACTGCACACAATACTCCAAGTGAGGTCTCATAAGAGCAGAGTAGAGGGGCAGGATCAGCTCCTTCAATCTGCTGGTCACGCTGCTTTTGATGCAGCCCAAGATACAGTTGGCTTTCTGAGCTGTGAGCACACACTGAAGCTGGCTCATGTTCATTTTCTCATCAACAAACACCCCCAAGTCCTTCTCTGCAGGGCTGCTCTGAACTTCTTCTCTGCCCAACCTGTAGCTGTGCCTGGGATTGCTCTGACCCATGCATAAGACCTTGCTCTACAGGAGCCTAGTTGGCTTTCCCTGCAAGTAAGATTTAACATTGTAATGCGCTGCATCTGCAAAATCGCCCTATGTATCCCAGGAACTGTAGCAAAATTCAGGAGTTTAAATATGGCAACACAAGTGCATCTTTATAAACTCTAGAGAGTTTCACACCACAGCTACAAAGCTCTCACTGGGAATATTCATTCCTTTCAGGTTATGAACTACCTACTGTGGCCAAGCTATATGGCTCTGACAGGCTTTTTGTTGTAGATTATGACAAGCCCAGGATACAAACTGCAGACTGCAATATGAGAATTCACTAGGGATCAAGAAAGTCTTCTTACTTCATAGGGAAAATACAGTACATAAAACCTATCTGACCCAATGTTATATCATCTACTGGGAAGTGCCTGTAGAAGGATATATTAAAATAAATAATTATTCAAAATGGCTCTAATACCCTTGCCATAAAAATGCTAAAATATTGAGACTGTTGTAAATTATTTTGTGAGTTACAAGCTGTTTGACACTGTCTCTTTTTCTTTGTTTTTGTCTTGTTTCAACTTTACCCTCAAGTGATGTCTGCTTACCAAACTAACCCAGCAGCTGTAGCTTGCAACCAAAGATACAGAATCATTCAATTTTTCTATACTTTTGTCAGCAAACACAATCTGGATGTAGATGCCAAGCATATGAATACTTTCCATTTTACTCCACTTCTCTGCCACCACAAGAACAGACTCAGGATCAGCAGGTTATCTTTTCTGATAGCTACTTTGCAAGGTCTTTGGCAAAAATTGATTGTTGACAGCAGAACAGCACTAACATTAAAAAGAGCTACAGAAGACTCAGAATTGGATTGGGTTAGAAATCACTTGCTCTCATTTTTGGAATTAGCTTGGCTGATTGGTCTGTACATTGCAAAGGCATGTGCAGAACAGGAGAGAAACAGTCTTTGTAAGTGGAAAGAGTTTGGTAGTAGCTGAAATAGCTGCTCTTTTTTTACAGTGACTGACAAGTAACTTGGTAGGAGGCATTTTAAGCAGCAGGCATTTTAAAGTAGTTGCTATCATTTAAGAACTCATTCAGTTGTTGGAGGTAGCCAATATACAGCAATAATGGTATCTATGCACACAGTCATATGAGAGGACTGATACACATATTCATATAAATCCATAGAGAGCTATCTGGCAGCACTGCATCCACAGTCACAGTTTCTTACAGCTAGTCTACTGCAGCCGTGGAAAGACTGAGCTGCATTGTGTCTTTCTGCATCAGATTCCCAAATAATGTTTTTACACACCACAGTGAAAGCGCTGCACAGAATATTCCTTTTGTTCCTCAAACTTAAGTGATCCTGTGCATGCTTATGGAGTCCATGTATGCATGCAGTCCATTAAACCAAAAATCTGCAGCAACACTGACATAGGGGGCGTTTTTCTTGCACACAGCATTATCAATTCAGTTTTAAATAGAAGAACATGAAGTCTCTGAAGGAACAGATTTGTACTCAGGTATCTTCATCAGAACCTATTCAGAGAAAGTTATGAAAAATGAGCTTTATTTACTTCAGCAAGAAATCTATCATCCCATTGAATCATAACAGCGTGGAGTGGCTAGTTATTTACACACACAAGCACTTCACACTGAAGCATGTTAGTAACAAAGGAGAAGACAAAAGCCACAAGCAGCCTCTAATAAAATACTGAGTGCAAAGCAAGCAAAGGTAAATAAGCAAGTCTACTACGAGATTAAGTCTATAACATCGTGACTCAAAAAGTCAATATAATACCTGCTTTTTCAATCTAAATAAGGAGGTCCTGCTGCACAGAAGCAGCTTCTGAATGACCCAAACAGCCGCATAAAGTGAAAAAAAAACCTAAACAAAACAAACAAAAGAAAGAATACAAGGCTGGCTATTACCAATGATGACATTTATTTTCACAAACTATATTAAAGCAATTTTGTGGGTGATTCTGCTACTGCAGTACTCTATGAGTACAGAAACATACTGTTTGTAATCACATGCTAAAGGACAAAGATTTTTGCATCCCACAAGTCATTTGGTGCTTGATGCAAGAACATCACAAATGCAACGCTTTCTAACACAACACAGGTTGCAGTCTGCTAAACATAAACCAACAAACTCTGAACAGTGAAAAACACAGGTCTAAATATCAAGAATATGAAGCCTGACCTACTTAGTTCTAACTTGATATAACCCATGAAAAGACATAGGGTCAATTTTATAGTCTTTTTTCATTTGAAACTCCTGTTAATTTCTATGGCAGCTTCACCTTCTCATGAAAGGTCAAGAACTCTATTTGCCCAAGGAAACATACAGGAAAGGACACAGCTTTATCATGAGCAGATATAAATACATTCAGTATTAACAACATATATAGGACATATTCTTTTAAAATGTTCAATTTCAGATATTATTTGTTACAAAATAGCTAAGAACAAAAAAGGATGGGAGAAAGCCAGGAATAAAATAAAACAACAAACCAGAGCAGTTAAACCCAACCTTACGTCAGCCAAATGTAAGAGTTCTCTGTTCTCCTACTTCTATCAGCTCTGCATAAAAAGAGAAAGTAAACTCTTCTGTTTAATTTACAGGTTAAGGTTGAACAAACACTGAGCAGCTGTGCTTCATTTAGAGCTGATTTGTGGGTACACCAATCAGAGCACAACAATGCTCACTTGCCTTAGGAATCTGACCTAGTCTTCTGTCATGCTTTTCAGGTGTTTTTATTTCATGCATTGGATTTCCTCCCCTGGAGTTGCTCTTAACATAAGGTCAACTTCATTCTCCTTTCAAAGTCTGCTGCATTGTTCCTGAGGGGAGATGCTATCATCTAATGCTCTCCACCTGCTTCCCCAGCACACAGGCCTCTCCCATCTTTCTACCAAAGAGGCATCCACAGCAGTCACAATGAAGCTAAACTACACATATGTCTTGTAACCTCAAAAAATCTTCTTGCATTTTATGTACATTGTAAACCTTTATGTACCTTTACAAATAAAGCCACTAGGAGCCTTGTCAGTGGTATGTCTTCTGAAAAACAGCAAACTTTGTACATATCTGCAAGCTGTATATGCAACTAACTGAACACTAGCACAGGTAAAGGGACACTTAATGAAGGGCAGGGAGGATACTACAGAAGGCCTGAACTATATTAAAGCAGTCTACATTACCTTTTCTACAGTAATAGTAAGAACAAATAAAATATATAGACAATGTTTATAGTGTAAGTGTAAGTCCAGCATAAATATATACAGGCATACTCAAAGTTTAGTCTCTCATAGATCAAACATAGTTCTCAAACTCATACTATTGACTGCCTAGAATATTATCTTAGAAAGTGATCACTCATCCTCTTTTTTTGCCATTGGTCTTTCTGATGTATAAACCTCTTTCCATCAACCAGAAATCACAGTTATGCAGGCTGAAGCCCACTGAAAAGACAGAATGAAATGATATCAAGAAAAAACTATAAAATACAAAAAAAAAAAAAAACCCAAACAGGTCAACTCACTGTGACCAAAATAAAATCTATAAAGAAAGAGATGAAATATAATAATAAATTATCTATCACTAAGACCAGTGAAGTATGTGTATTTGCTGGAGGGAAATAAACTTCGTTACAAAGAACAAAGCATCTGTGATGTCTTCTATAAGCCTGAAGAGGAACTCTACCTGAAAAGCTTCCCAGAAGAGCTTTGTGGAACCTCGGGAAAATGCTGACAGTGCAAGCTTTGGAGAAATCAAGACAGGATTGTATGCAAGACTAAACCAACACATGGCAGTCATCAGCAAAAGCCCAGCCAGCTTCCAGCTAGGAAAACATGCCTTATCCACAGGTTATAGAATAAACACAGATGCAACAAAATGAGTCACCAGAGGAAAACAAATATTTAAACTGGAGACAAATGAAGCTTTTTGCACATGCATGACAAGAAATCCATTGAGCAAAACTAATTTTATGTCTGTGCTGCAATAGCTGTCTTGCATGTTAAAAATAAAAAGACTACAAAGGTAAGAAGTACCATATAGCTTTAGATTCCAGAAGAAAAAATATCAAAAAACCTATCCAAATAAAAAGGAAGGTATAACCCAGAAATCTATTTCATAAAGAAAAATGTTAAGAAAATAGTGTGTGATGCAGGTGCTCCATGCACAGTGGATCCTAAGCTAACTCTATCAAGGGAAGTGAAAAATGTTTCCAATAACCTGTGACCATTTCCACCATAAAGTAAACATGATTCATAAACTCTTTGAAATGAAGAAAATAACCTACAGCTTCTAGAATTTTGGCATACTATTACAATTTTACATCAATTTATCTCCTCGTAATAGCCTTTCTAGCAAATAACATATTCACAGTTCAAGTGCCAACTGCTTCCTACAAGCCAGCTCTGCAAAAATAACCACTGTCAGGGGGTGAAAAAAGTCAGAAGTCACAAGCTGGTTACTCTGTGTTACTACATGGTTCTCAGAAGTTGTTCAGCCTTTTGGTGAATACCTTACCACCTATATATGCTGATCTTGGTGAATCAGAAGAGAAGGAACTGAATAAATATTTTTAAAGTGATCCTCTGTTCTCAGATAAAGGGGGACATATGGCCTGATTTTCATAAATGTGCATGGGTATACGTATACTCACATTTGTGTGCATTCATGCTTTATGTTTCATGAGTTCAAATACTGCAGACTTTAGAAATCTGAATAGAAGAAAATACTCATTTTGTACAGGACGTAAAGGAAGCTCTTAAATATGTCACTTATTTTAAGAGATATAAGATCATAAACAGTGAATGAATGTAAGAAAAGAGAGTATTCAGTTAGGCATGGATAGCTGGGCCTTACAGAAAAAGTCTGTCTTTTTATATGAGAATGTATGGTAGGGTATGCAAGGCTGTAGTCGTGATTTTGGGTGTAGACCCATAGTAATTGCCATGCATTCCAAGGCAGCTCTGGGGTTTGGAGTCTTTATTTGTTTGTTTATATATGAAATGGATAAAAAAAAAAAAAAAAAATCCAGACAGACTTGTTTGGAGATATACTTGCAACAGCAACCAAAAAAATACAGAACAACAGTAAATGTTGGTTGCTAAGCAATACACTTTTCATAGTCCAGATGGGATCCCATCCTGTGTGAGAGTCTTACTGTTTCCCTTTAAATACTGTATAATAACATCAGTTGAGAATGTACTCTCCAAATGGCACCTTGTGAGTCTGCAAAGTGGAGAGCCTGATTCAGCCTCACTGAAGTCGAGTGCTGCCTGCCTGAGGAAAGCCTGGCTGTCAGGCAGTTCCTGCACCCAAGCCATTCAGCAGTTGTCCCGTTAGCTCGTTGCGTTTATGGTGATAGACAACTGCATTTGTAACTGCTCCAAGTTTTTGTCTCCCTGACAGGTGTGGAGGGAAGGGAAAAAGAAAAAAACAACCCAGATGGAAGCTCAGACAGTTCATGCCTATACACTGCCTGCTGGAACAGTCTTTCTTGCAACCTTATTTCCACTGAGGACAAAACTAGAACCCCTCCTCCCAAAGCCAAAACTAAACACACAGACACACAACCAGGAAGAAATAAAAAGGAGAAAACCAGGAGTGGCAAACTAATTCATCACAGTTCAGCCTTGTGCAGTGCAGGCAGGACCACAGGGCAATATACAATCCCCAAGTTCAGCCAGCTCCACCAATTTGCTCCCCAAGTTGAGATTACCTCCTGATTTGCTATTACAGATAATAGACCATACAGATGTGCTTGCACAAACACAGAAGAAACTCCCTTCCAATCACCTTTGCTAGCTTAAGTTTCTGAAATATTGATCAGTATTACCAAGTCTCCAATCAGATGTACAAACAAACAAGTTAAGCCATACACTCAAATATTTATTTACTGACAACTTTCAAATTTTCTGAGTATCACTCACACAAAAATAACTACAAGATTTAAATATCACAGTGTGTTATTGCTGCGAGATGATGAATAACAGCTGGCAATCTGCATTTTCCATGTATTAAATATTACTGAACAATGTTAAAGAACAAATATACTGTTCTCATAGGGCCCAATTCAGGAAAATGAGAAGCTCTAACACCCACTCCATTTGCTGGGAGTCAAGAGAATTCATCTCAGAGGAATGTTTTGAAAGGGTGAGCTTTATTATTATTACATTCTGGGTCTGTAATAAGCACATCTGTTTACTTACGTGCTAGCTATATTTAAATAGACATCAGAGGTTAAAATTTAATTTTCTAATTCCAATAGTAAGTGTAAATGGTCTTGCTGCTGCCAAAAAAGTCATAGTGTGCTATAAAAATCCATAACCATCTTCATCTCTGTTTTCATAGTGCACATGTATATTATAATGGATAACTGTGCTGACATTCACAAGCAGCGATGAGCTTTTTAGAAATGTCTGCTCTAAAATGGATACTGTAGCTGGATGCATATTGTAGCCAATGAAACATATTTGAAAAGATTTTATGATACTTTGCTTTCTTTCATGGTCAACAGATATTTTGCCAAGTGAGCTTATGTTGTACCAAGAGCAAACCAGGAGGAGTTTTGCCTTCCTTCCAGTTTCCTTCCATTGCTATGATCATTCAGAAAATGCATTGCCACCACTTGTAGCCCCTGCAGCTAGATGTAAAGCAGTTCTTTACTATATCAAAGTAAAGAGATCAGAATAAGGATGGGGGTTTTTGGTTACTTTTTTTTGTTTGTTTGTTGGGTTTGGTTATGTTTTGGGTTTTTTTTATTTTGGTTTTGTTTTGGGTTTTTTTTTTCCCCAGAAAAGGATGAATGTTGTGCCATAAAAAAAAAAAAAGGATAAATGAATGTTTAATTTCCCTTTATCTTTATTGCATTTTCTTTATTCTGCATGTTGTGCTTGAACGTGTTATAGACTTCTTGTAAAATAAGGTCATTTAGTGAATGTGTATGGTTTGTCTTTTTATCACTAGAAACAATTCAAGCAATTGGAGGAAAGAATTTATTCTGTCATTTCTGCTGCAACTGCTGGTCTTTGTTACTGATTATAAAAAGATGTTTCTTCATTTATGATTCTGTTATACTTTAAAGAGTCCATGAGGAGAATTTGTATATGCGCTCCTTTATCTTTTTGTGAGTGCAGTGATACCTTGTTTGGATTTTCAGCCTTTGATTGATGTGCGAGTAAAATATAACAAACAAAAGGCATTACGCAGCACTGATACTGTCAGACTTTGAACATTCATTGTTTAGCTATGGAAGTAAGGCTTTTTAAAGGATTTGTTACGTTATCTTCCTCAAGGTTGCAACATTTCCACTCTTTTGGGACTTCTATTTATTTTTGTCTAATGCCAGAAGCCACATCCCAGAAAAGTAAAGAAATATGGAAGTAGACCTAGGGAGAGTGACCTAATATGGGACCAAGCATCATCAGAAAAGGAAGAAAGGTAAAGCAACCCTTCTTCCACATGCATAAGCATGTTTAAGTTTTGACAATATTCTCACATATGTGCTCTGTAGGTAGAGCGATGGCTTCAGATTGGACTGCGTGGTGCCAGAAACAAGTCAATTTGTGGAGAATAATGGAGCACTTGGGGAAATCAAAAAGGGAAGAGCTTTAAGGCAAGCAGGAGAAGGGGAGGAAACTGCAAACAGTGTTAAGTGAGGACATACTTTCAGAGAATATCAGTAATCCTTACTGCAGTTAGAGCCCTAGTAAAATTGAAGTATGTAACTATGGCCATGCAGAACAGAGCTAAGCTTAGCCGGTCTTGGAACAGCACACTTGGCAATCTGCTCCGCAAGATCCTTAGTGACTTTACTGGGGTTATTTGGGGCTCAAAATGCTTTCCAGTATTTGAGCCCAAGTTCATAAAGAGGCACAAAAATAGCCAAGTCAAATAGAAAAATACAAAGGAAACAGAAAAGGAAAAAGAGACCAGCATTAAGATGATCTTTGAGAAAATTAGTATTGCATTTCGCAGCTTAAAAACTTACTTACATAGTGCAGAACTCAGGAGTAAAATAAAGCACTGACACACATGGCAGTCTGAAAAATTTAAAGGTGGGTATTGGGAACTGAGAAATGGGAATTAATTCCCCTGTCGTTGAAAGCTATGTGTCATTCGAAAGTGGCAGAAAAGGAGGCACTGCGAATACAACATCAAATATTTAAAAAAACTGGTATTATACTGTGTTTCTATTGAAAACCGTGGTGAATGTCTTAGTGAGACATCAAAGGAAAAAAGAAGTGTAATATTATTGCAAAGGTTGGTTCGAGGCTATCTTATATTAAAAGTCATGAAGTATAACTGAGCACAGAAAAATCCTGGGCAGAAGAAAATATTTCCCAGAAACTTTTATTTGTCTGTGGATATCATTGAGACAAGGAAGAGTGAAAATATCTTTATCTGAGTTTTTTAAAGTGGACTTCTACCAGGTGGAAAAACATAGGCAGACAGAGTGGATTCCTTAAGATAAATATGCAATAAGCAATGAAATTTAACTTGTGGTACACTTCCATGTGGAAACAAACACACATTCAGGTGGAAAATCTTTATAGGTTCAGACTGAAAGTCTGGTAAAGTATAGCCATGGATTTGGTTCAAATTTTTAAGTCTGAAAGTTCCAGCCACTGCCTTACCCTACTGGAGGAGGAAGATCACAGAATTATTAGGGTTGGAAGGGATCTCTGGAGATCATCTAGTCCAACTCTCAAAGATGGTCAGAATTCCCTTCTTAAAATCCCCCTCACCCTTTTCTTGTTCTTCATTAAAAACTTTAAAACCATTTTCATAAGTTGTAGTTTTAAGATCTTTAGAAGGTTGAAGCTCTATAAGCTCCATCTTACTGAGGCCTCATTCCTGCCAAAGCAGTCATTACTATCTCTGCCTCACTCAAGATAAATTCTTCTGCATTCTCTGCTTAATGTTTAGATCAGGAACAATTTGGCCAGGAAATCCCTGTTTTGTATATACTTCTACACACCTAGTGCAAGTGACGTGGCTTTATTGAAGAACAGCTTTTTCTTTTTCCTGACAGCTCTGATTCTCACTATTAATTGTGGCCATATCTAAAATCCATTCTCCAATAAAGCCTTGTCACTTGGAAAGGATATTAGCAAAGCAGTAATTGAGTTTTCTGAATAATTTTCGCTTTATCAGTGGAAAGAGTTCAGAACTATGTAGTATTTCATGTACTAATACATTCTTTGACAAAAGCAGCGAAATTAAAGAATCACAGAATCATTGAGGTTGGAAAAGACATTTAAGTTCATTGAGTCCCAGGTGTCAAGCTAGCACTGCAAACCGAGTTCCTAAGTGCCACATCTACATGTGTTTTAAAGACATCCAGGGATGGTGACTCAACCACTTCTCTAGGTAGCCTTTTCCAATGCAGTGAAGAAATTTTTCATAATATCCAATCTAAACCTCCCCTGGTGCAATTTGAGGCCATTTTCTCTTGCCCTATTGCTTGTTACTTGGGAGAAGAGATGAAGCATCTCATCATTGGAATATAGTTATAATTTAAGACTTACTCATGCCAGACTAAAATAAAAACTCTCATTTACCTGGAAGTATAAAAAGATGGTCAAAATTTAGGGATATTGCTTGCAACTCTTAAAGTTGGGGAGAAGGATGGGTGATAAAATAACTGCAATTGTACTTGGTTTAAAAAATACAAACTTATTAAGAAGTGATACTTTTTTTCCTAACTATGTAAGATGTTTGCCATTAACATGGAAAGTAATAAAAATTGTGCCAACTGGCATAGCTTAAATGAAAACAAATGCCAATTCATGTGAATGTGGAGGAAAAATGTATTACAGCTCGAACAATGTGAAAGATGTTCTCGTGAAAGGAGGTGACTAGCGGAGGGAAAAATGACTGCTTATTCACATTTTATAACATACTACTCTCAGATTTTAAAGAAAAAAACCCCAAAGCTCACAAAAGCTTAAAGTAGCAATAGCTTTCCAAGGGTTTAAACTATTTGAAAAGTTGGCTGTATTGAACACTGTTAGAAGGCACAAGGTGCACCGAAGGGGTTTGCAGTAAAGCCAAAACCAAAGTAGCTTTCAAGATCAATCAGAAACTGCTGTTTCAGGAGCTGTGCTAGAATTAATGCCAAATAAAATGCATGCTACTCCACAGAGATTTTAATGAACCTGCTTGAAGGCAACAGAATGAAGGTGCTGTTGGCATGAAACAGCATTTCAAAATAACCTGGAGCAGGTTGCTTAAAAGTCCAACCATTTATAACAAAACTGAGTAAAACATGAGTAGAAACAGGGAAGAGGTTAATGAAGTTCTGTAAGCAGCATCAATTGCTTCCTAAAACACACAGAGAAAACAAACTATGTTCAATTACTTTTTTTTTCCAAAGCACTGTGTGTGATACATTAAAATCCTTTGAAAAAGAGGGAAGTTTGCTTAGCTCCTGTGAGCAACCTTAAGCATTTACAGTCAGTAAACAAGACATCTAGTGAAAAATTCTAGTCAAGCCTTCCTGTCCCTCCAAGCTAAGTTCTTTGGTATTTGTCTCTCTTTTTCTTCTCCATCCACGCTGCACTCCTTTTCATCTGTGTTTCACTTTCAACATACTGCTTGGGATCAGTACACGGCAACAGCCGCAGTGTTTCTGTGTGACTGTGCTTTGCCAGAACTAGCGATGAGTTTATTCACCCATATGCCTGAGACATTCCCTATTTCAGTTTTTGTGTGTGTGTGCATGTGTTAGGAGATTTTCTTGCTGCTTCTGGAATCTGAAACCTATTTCAGTCAGCTATGTCATAATAGAAGTTACGCTCTAATAATTGGTACATTTTTCAAGCACTTTACATTTTTCAGTGTTTGGAAAATGAGTATTTTCAAAGCCAGCACTGGAGTAAAAGGAGTGCTTCTCTCATAGCTATAATATGCTTTAGTCCTTTTTTTTCCTCCCCTTCTTTATGTTGTGTGATTTTTGACCCTAAGAGGAAATGACCATCACCACCTGACAGAAAGCTGAGCTGCTGTTGCTAGGATGAGAGTGCTGCTTGTTTGACCCCTGAAGACGGGGCCAGGTTATTGCTTTAGTATTATTAATTGATGGTGACAAATTCCAGCTGTACGTGGTACAATGAATGCTGAATCCTGGGACAGTCCTTGGGGTAGCTTCTTTGCAGCAGTCCCCAGTGGCATGAGACTGAAGATGGATTAGTGAAAGTATGGAAGAAAAATCTTAGAGGAAGAAGAAAAGCCAGGCCATGAGTTCTAGCTTTTAAGCTGCTGAAAACTTTCTCGTGAAATATTAGCTTTTCCGATGGAGACCTTTCAAAAACTTTTTTTTCTCTTGAGTAGAGTCTCTTTCCTTTTTATTTTTTGTGGGCAGCTAGAGTGGTTGCTATTAATGTATCAGGTATGGTACTTCAACAAGTACGTCACTCCAATATAACAATTTGTTTTAAAAGTTTGGTAGTTAGATTTTTCATTCAATTGGTAACTGAAATGATTTCATCAGTTTCAGACACCCAGAGGTCTCATAATATACTTGAAACAAGCAAAGAACATGTCCACACTTCAATTCCATTTTTTATTCCTTTTTTTTTTTCCTGGCAATTTTGAACCAAGTGTTACAAGGAAAGAATGCATTAGGAAACTGCCATGTATCAATGTTATCAACTCACCCAAGTGAAGTGCAAAACCAAGTAACACTTACATAGCAATAAGGGTAAATTAAATCCTTGAAAGTCTTTACTGTTTAGTAGTCACATTAATAGCGATACTGCTGTTGACCATTATGAATGTCAATCATTGCCTGGTTTTACTGCACTCCTGTATCTGAACCTGGGCTAGCTGGAATTAACACTCTTTCTGAACAGGAAGAAATTACAATAATTGATCTGTGCAGCTGTTCAAGCCTGGTTGAACATGGTAGGGATGAATGCCTTTGGAGCAGGTGTTAAGCAGATCACATTTCTTGTTTGGTCAGGAAAAGAGAACCTGTTTTGATAGTTTTATGCATTAGGATCACCTAAACAAACAAATACTTCCAGTAGTAAACATCTATGTTCTTGGCCATACCTGGCAGACCTGGTGTGTGTGTTTACGTGCGTCAGTGTGTGTGTGTGTGGAGGGGGTCATTCTTTCCTTTCTTCACTTTTTTAAGCTTTTAGAAGTGCATTAATGAATTACAGTTTCAAAAGTTTCTGGGGTATTTGCATGGCTCCCAGCAAAGCTGTGGGAAATGGCCATTTATGGCATGCAGGTAAATGTACCAAAGATATGAATATCCCCAGTAACTGTTTTCCAAGCCATGCAAACAAGTATTAAGCATAGCTAAAAATTGTCATCCTCTTTGTGTTTGGATTCGTAACAATAAACTTCTTGCTGTAGATAACACCAGGAGGGACAAAAATGAGCTTAACACAGAAACATCACATGTATGATAAAAAAATAGGTGACTACCAGGACAATACCATTTCCACTTCCCTCTGACTTTCTTGTTGACAGTATATACAGACTTATATAAGAATATGTAAGTTTTGCAAACCATCAAAAGTCACAGTGATGCTGAAGATGCACACGGTATGTACAAAATCTTTAAAAAGAAACAGTAGGCTGGGTAGTATCAGGTTAAGGATCTCAACAGTCTTTCACCACAAACCTTAGGGATTTCAGGACTAGACTGCAAAGGCCTACTGAGAGAAACATTCATTATTTATGGCCTTGGATAAGGATAAATATAAACAAAACACTGACAAACAAACAAAAAGCTCAGCAGAAATTATACCATGTAGTTTTATTACATTAAGAGTTTGGGTTAATAAAGTGTGGGGTTTTTTTAGTAACAATGTACCAATTTAAAATAATAAAATCTAATGAAAAATTAACAATAACATGAAATGTTTCTGTAATATTCCCTGTAATGGCTGTTGATATGGGAAATAAATCATCAAAAGGATTTCTGAAGAACAAATTTAACAAAGAAATATGTAATAAGGGTGGCTTGATAGCTATATTCTGTACATAGACTTAAAATGTAATTCTACATTCTCCCACATTAAATATTTAAATTCTCATAAGGAATAAAGAGAGAAGGACTAACTCTCTCTCTCTCTGCAGGCATATTACATTTCAAAGCAAGGATGTCCTCAGGATCCAGCTAGAGCTTGGATCTGCTGCTGTATTCTATTGTTCAGCCTCTAATTCTAGCAGAAAATTAATTATGTCCAACATTTCAAACTTGACTTTTTTAAAAGCAGATTGATCCTGAAGGGCAGGAGCTGCTCAGCATGTTACATATTGAAGCTCTAAGTGGCCCAATTTTTCAGAACTGCTTGACTCATCTAACACATTAGCTTTTCGTAGAACCAGATGGTGTTTAGGTTTCAGTATTTCAAGGCACCTTGACACAGATCCTTAAATGCATTTCTGTATAATTCAAACTAATTTTTAATACCTGTGATGATCTTGCCTCTGGGTATAGAATGGCAACATTCAGAAACTGCAATCCAAGCATTAAACCTGTGTGTATAACTCTGTCTGTGAAACATAGGTGCAAGACAAACACAATTTGAGGAGTAGAGAACAAAGAAAACAGTTCTTTTTGTATACATCTAAAACACAGGAGAAAGATTGTACTAAAATTCTGGTCTAATTTTTATTTTATTTTATTTTACAGTATACGACTTGCAAAAGGACTCCAATTTTAAAAATCTGTTATCTCTAGCTGAAGATTTTTTTTTTCCCAAGGATATCAGCTTGTGTATAAAAAACAGCTTTCATAAATAACTGGAATGAATAAGGGAAAAAAAAATAGAAGAGAAATCTGATATTTAGAATAGATTTTTTTTTTTTTTTACTATTCAATATACACAAAAATCAATTAAAAGCCAAACAACTCGAAATTCGGACTTGCTGACTTGCCACAGTAGAGTGCAAGTCTTCTGGAAGATTTTGCATCTGAAAGGTGGGCAAATGTTGCATGGGAAAACCTCAGTTCTTTCATGAAGACTCGTAACTGAAAGGTGGTTATGCTGAGTATTCTGTAAAAGCACTGACTTGAAATATAAACGTCCTGTCCTCAACTTGTACTGAAACTCTGATACTTTCTGAATTTTACCACAAACACAAATATTGCTTATACCTTTTGGAGACTTTGAGAGTTTTATGAAGATATTTATAAACTGTGAAATAAAAGATAATATCAACTACAGTACCTACTTCGTAATTGAACCCCATCTTCTTTTATGTAACTCTTCAAGCACAATTTTCTAAATCTCTTAAGTTTAATATCTGCCTATAGCTTGACATGCTATTGTCTGAATTTAACTACAGCTATCAGTGAAGTAATGCTTAGGTCAAAAGCAGAGCTATCTATGACACCCACCATCCACCATGAATACTCTATTCATCTACATTTTCTTTTGTGTGCCATAAATACTTTTAACAAAATTCTTTCCCCATCTTTGTCCTGCTGTGAAGTGATCTGCATTGATCTCTACAGACCTACTGTAGATAAAGTGTAAAGGGGGAAAAAAGTAAATATAAATAAAAAGTCTTACTTCATTTTCATTCTTCTCTTTGCCTTTTAAGTACTCTATCTTCAAAAATAGGGTACTCTATCTTCAATAGAGTGTCAAGGATAGTAATTTTCCCAGCTAACTGTATTATTCACACTGATGTAGATTGTGTAAGCAACTCTTTCGCTTTTGTTACAAACAGACATATGCAGATACTATTGAGTTTTATTTTCTGGCTTTGTTATTGACATTAAAAAGCAACCAGAGGTTGAAGAGAAATTAAGATGAAGCAGCAACGTGTGCAAAATAACACGCTGAACTATAACCAATTCCACTTTCAATGCCACATCTGAGACAAGACCTGGCATGCAATAAATGCCTCACAAAAGTAGCTGTTGTCAGTAGGATCCTCCATTGGCCCTCAATGGACTGAGCAAGAAGAGATCACTTCCTTGTTGGTTTCCCTGTTAAAGCAAATCCAAATGCAAAAAGGCTGCTTGGTCAATCGAAGTGTCTCAAGCAAATGTCCAGTCTGACAAACTGGAAGTATTCAAACTTTTTTTTCTGTAATCTTGCTGGATTACATTGGCTCTGTGTGCATCTTCTCTGAAGAACTCTGCAAGAATAACTTTATCCTCATTTTTTACTTTCAGAATACTCAGCGAGTATTTGCATTCAAAAAAAAAAAAAAAAGGTTAACTTGCTTTTTACTCAATATCCTAGCAGGAAAGAATCCATTGCCATATTTTGTTTTTGTGAAGCCAATTTCTTTAACCAGTTGTGTATTCATGTGAGGTCATCTCCAAATCAGATTTGACTTTTCATTGAAGATTCAGGCAATGTAAAGGCATTTTGTAATGTTTATCCACTTAAGCTTATGATAAAAGCATCACAGATATAAGCAGCATTTTCTTCTGAAACATAAGGATTAATGTTTATACAGAATGACCTACAGAGAATGGAAGTTTTAAATTAACAAACACCCACTTTCTTTTGAAGGAAAATTATGGAAACACTTGGAGTCTCACTGTAGAGGAAATCATAGAATCATAGAACCATAGAATAGTTAAGGTTGGAAAGGACCTTAAGATCATCTAGGTCCAACTCCCCTGACATGGGCAGGGACACCTCATACTGAACCATGTCACCCAAGGCTCTGTCCAGCCTGGCCTTGAACACTGCCAGGGATGGAGCATTCACAACTTCCCTG